>CM021104.1:142254425-142269858 GCA_007115665.2 Sequoiadendron giganteum
CTCTTAGAATCTGTTTGGCTAGGGTCATGCCATTATAATGGCCCCCACAAATATCACTATGCACTTCTGTTAATGCCATGTGGGCTTCAGTTTCATCTAAACAATGGAGGAGATTTCCATTATACCCACATCGATAAAGTGTATCACCGATGATGGTGTGGCAGGTAGTGCATTGGATGAATGATTTACGTTGGTTTCTCATGAGACCAGAGGGGAGGGTGTTGTCATGAATATAGGTGTAAATTTTGTGGTAACACGGGGATTCAAGACCTACAATATCACAAACCATGTCACTCTTAGGGATATCGTACACTGGGATTAGGAGTTGTTCGACTAAGAACTGACAATCTGTGCACTCTTTTGGCATGTCGAGGAGAGAACCAATGGTAGCCATAACGTCTACTGCCTTATTCTGAAGTCTCAAGATTTGCTCAAATTGGATGGAGGTGAAATATTTTTTGAAGTCATCCACCATATGTTTGTAAGGCAACAAATTTTCATCTTTTGTTAGAAACTCATCATTGACTTGTTTTATAACCAACTAGGAGTCACCAAAAACTTGCAGATGAGTGATGTGCCATTAGACTATGATTCTAAGAACTATGAGAAGGGCTTCATATTCGACAATGTTATTGGTGTAGGGAAAATCTAGTCTAAATGATTTTGGTATGTAATTGCCTTGGGGGGTGATAAGAAAGACTCCTGCCCCTGATCCATTATTAGTGTGTGATCCATTAAAGTACAATGTCCATGTGGTGGCTTTTGAGACTGTAAATACTCCTTCATCTGGAAATTTGGTTTCTATGGGATAGGAATCTACTAGAGGAGCATTTTCCAACTAATCTTCTATTACTTGTCCTTTGATGGATTTTCTATCCACATATTCTATATCAAATTCACTGAGAAGCATGATCCACTTAGCCATTCGGCCAGTTAGGGCTGTCTTAGATAACATGTACTTAAGGGGGTCGACTTTTGATATCAACTTTATCGGATGGCTAAGCATATAATGACACAATTTTTGTGTACTAAAGACCACAATGAGACATGCTTTCTCCATTGGTGAATAATCTAATGATCTAAATATTAATCTTGCAAAACAGATATTTGTTAGAACATGTATGCAATAATATTAACCACTCAATGGAATGCAAAGGAGAAATGATGAGAAAAGGAATGAGACTAGAACAGTCTCACCCATTTCTCTCCTCCATGACTACTTCCATTGTACCTCCTCAAGCTTGCTGTTATAATAATAATGCCCTCAGCCTTTGTGTGTGAGCAAACTCTAATGTCTAGCCTTAGCAAATACCTTTGAAGGATTTAATAAAATGAATCTATATGCAAAATTAGACAGCTAATTCTATTAATGCAAGTAATAATATAAGTCTAATGTGTGATATGAAAATTCCAAAATAATAAATAGATTAAATGATGATTGATCCCGAAAATGAGATCAAGATTGTCATTTTATAGAAAATACAATCTTGAATGGATGGACGAGATGAGAAATTGAGGAATGCCCTAGAATCAAAGGTCAAGATTCAATAAGGCAACTCTCATTTAGGGTTAGGGAAAAATACCCATATGTGAATAAGATTTAATTAAATGAATTAAATCAAGACTGAATGTGACAGTTGAGATGAAATTAGTAAAATCAGAAGACAAGAGGATAAGATTTTAGAAAATCAGTAATTTTAAAAATTACTTGATTTGTAGAGGAATAATTTCATTTTGAATTAAATTAATTCAAAATATGGATTTTGTGAGATAAGAAGTAATTGATTTTTGAAATTAATTACTAAATGAAGAATCAGTTAAGTATGTGAGATATTTTAAAATGATTTTCTTTATTTAAAAGAATATGGAAGTGTCACATACAATAATTATATAATTACAAATAATTATTTAATTTAGAAGAAGTGGTTTATTAATTAAATAAATTAGCAAATCTATTTAATTAAGAGGATTTAGGAATTAGTGACACATTAAATAAATATATTTTAAATATATTCATTTAATAATCAGGAGGACATTAATGATAAGGATTAATTAAATAAATTGATGACTTTATTTAATTATTAGAAGACTTTGACAATTAATGACATATTAAATTAAATAAATAAGATCTATTTATTTAATAATCATGAAGAACGAAAGATTATGAATTAATTAAATAATCATGAATTATTTAATTAATAGTTGAATGTGGGTTAGGGACATAATTCAAATGTTACAATTATGCTAGGATGGGAAGTGGTAAAATAGTGGTCACAGGTCTAGGTCATTTTTATGTGTCTACATTTGCCCCTCTTTGTCATAATGCAGCTTGTCGCGTTATGGCAAAGAAAACAAGTCCAGAACATGCCCCAATGCAAAATAAGTTGAGGAAGAAGGACGAGGAGGTAGCTGTATGCCCCCTCGAGAGGACAGTTGGGTTCCAAGAACACGGGCGTGCTCTCGAAATTAATGAGAAGACTAGAATATGATGAGACAAAGAAATGGTAGAGAGAAAAAGATGAATGCTAGGATAGAAGGAAATGCAAGTTAGTGCGGAAAATGAAATACATGTTAAAATCCTTCAATATTTGCCAGGGTGCTAATACGTGTTGCTCGAATCATCATTGGGTGGTAAAAATGACACAAATGGACAACAAACACCAGGGTATGACATAGACCAAGGTGTGCAAGGTCATCCAATTGCAAAACAGACAATCGCAGACAAGGAATGTCCTAACTCATACTAGAGGCCCATTTGCCCCAGTCTTTTTGTCAAGACAATCCACAGACATCAGCCAAAGAAAAATAAAATAGGTCATGAGACGTCATCGCACCTCTAAATCCTTCAGGGGACATCCTCAAGGTAGCTAGTAACATGACCAAAAGACAAGTCAATAAAAAGATAAGACAAAATAGCCAAAAATTTACAGTCATTTACTTTGTATTGCCAATGTTTGTTTGTCGAAGATTAATTGTTTGAAAGCTTGATAGTTTTGATGGTTCTGACGATTTGACGGTGCCTAAGGTTAGGAAGGACACATCCTCAAAAGGAAAATGACACTTTGACGAGATCCAAATCCAAGAAGGACACATCTTGAAGAGGATCAAAAAGTGACGAGATTGACATTTTGACCAATGGTTTGGCAAGCTGATTGATTTTGACTGGATAATTGATTGGACTATGTTGTCTGATTTTGGACTTGATTTTGATGTTGACACTTTTGAATGACTGTTTTGACAAAAGTGACCATGTTTGACTTACAATTTTACTTTGACAACCTAAAGGGACTAACCTAATGTCTCCGGGATTCAAAGATGAATCTTGCCTATGTAGCAAAGGTGCAGAGACAACGTAGTTCAGACAAATGACAAAGATTGACCGAAAAGACTGATTGGACTGACCAGACAGAGATTGACTTTGACTCTGTTTTGGGGATTTTGACACTTTTTTGAATTTTTTTGTGTTTTCTCAGGACAATCTTCAAATTTTTATCTTTTTTCAAGACTTTTTGTAATTTTTATGACTTTTTGATGCTTTACGAAAATTGTGACAAATGCATGTGGATGATGCCGACGCACATGAATCCAAGGACAACCATGATTTTACTGCTAGCCAAGTTGAATACCGATGGACAGGTGATGATGATGGACAACATTGTTTGACATGGGAAGGACACATCCCGAAACAACGTGAAAATGACAATGTTGTTTGATGTGGGAAGGACACATCCCAAAACAATGTGAAGATGACAATGTTATGACAAGAGTATAAAAGTCTGCAGCAGGTCTAGGGACAAAGCCAAGGAATGTTTTGGATAATGTGCTAGGGTGCCATATTGTTGCATTTGAAATGACTTGGATGGAATGACGAGGGATTTGTAAACCATTGACAAGGGAAACCAAGATGGGTGACAGGTATAAGGCAAGAAAGATTGATGACTTGGACTAGGAGAAGTATCATATGGTCTCTAAGGATGATATCGAAAAGGATGCTATGAAGCTAATGACATGATATGCAATGACCAAGGTATGACCCCAAAAGATAGACATGTCAAAAGTTTTCCAAAGCATGATTTGTGTTTGCGCCCTAGTCTTTGTCAAGATCAAAGTAGGTAGAAGAATGGATGAACATGATAGAGCCAAGATGGATGAATGGAAAGATGTCATGGGAAATGCATGGGAGATAAGACAACTTGCCCCCAAGTGTAATGGTCCACATAGATGATTTATTCTACACATGATGCCTGTTTTCCAGGTTTTCATCATGGTACTTATCCAAAGCGCTTGTTTGCCAGGTTTTCACTATTGGACGAAATTTTTCTCTTCACTGTTTTTGATATTTTCTGATTTTTTTTGGTGTCACCAAGATGCCTATTTGCCAGGTTTTCATCTAGGGATGATTTTTTTTATTTTTGATTTTTTTTTGCATTTTTGCATTTTTGTTGGATAGCCTTGATGCTTTATATGACCACTGACTATGTTGAAGCCTTTAACGATGCCGATGTAGAGACTGGTGCCATGACATGTCAATAGTGACCTTTTTGAAGTAGTTTCCTTGTCAGGATGATAGCGCTTGCATACACCTGATTGATGTCATTGTGATCTTTGTTGATTCTAGAGTTGGATTTATTAGAATACGCACATCGCGATAGAGTGCCATGAGAGTCCTTATGATAGAGAGTTGTTGCCAAGATGCAACAAATTTTTGACATGGGATGTTTGGACTTTAAGGATGATGTAGGATTATGATGGATGATGGTGGACGTGGACGGGTTGGTTGGATGTTTGGATGTAGCTATTTTTACTCTCCAAACTTTGGGTGTTGGGTTAGGATGTTGTTTGGAACCAACATTTTCATATGTCTTTCTTGATGGCCATTTTGATGGAGGTGGACATGTATTGTATGTGGGAATCCTCTTGTGCTGTGGCTCCACATTTTGATTGACTTTTGAATTTTGCATCTTTTCTTTGTCTGATTCTTGACTTGATCCATTCTGTTTTGGGATCCATTTTAGCTTCATTTGTCCACTTGACTTTTTGTCTGATTTGATGGCCTTTGACATTTGATTTTGTATTTTGTAAGACTTTTGTTGGTTCCAAATGGAAGGTTTATTCATGATGGAATGATGGTTTGGGGTGTGGAGGGAAGGGGTATTGGCAACAATCTTATGACAAGGACTACTCATGATACCCATTTTCACATTTGTATTAGATAAAGTTGCCCCTAGTATCGAAGAAGGACCACTAACGTCTTTTGATTTTCTGACTGATGAATAGCCAAGACCTTGATGTCTGCAATGTACTTGAACTTGTACAGGTTCCAGAATTCCTTGTTCGTGTAGGCCTAATCCTTTGCCTTGATAATGCATGTTCTAAAAAATTTTATTGGCAATGGGATACTTGTCATTTTGGAAGCAAGATGCTAACCCATCCTTATTGGGAAGATTAATGCTTGAAATCTTCTCCTTTATAAGAAAGCCTACTCTGAAAAACTTAGATGATCCTAATTGATAGGATGTTGTAGCTTTATTGACATGTTGGACAGGTTTTTGATTAATATCTTCAGTCTGATTAAGTGACCTGTCAGATTCCGATGATTCTGTTGGTGCTTCCAAGTCTATGTCAAAACCGTCTTCATGGTCATTGTCATAGAGCCCACTAAATTCAGCTATAGCTTGATCATTTACAAATATGTCCATGCTAGAATATTCTTGTTCTAGTGGTAGATCATCTATGTGTCCCATGGAGGCAAGTGTCTCACTTTTGGGAATGTCAATACTTGAATTTTGGATGGGATCGTCTTCAAGCGTTTCATTCTGAATGGCATATAGGTCAAGGAGTGGATCGGTTTGGACTTCTTGATCAAAGATAGTGTCTTGATCAAAGATGGGTGCCTTTTGAATGTCATGATTGGAAGTAGTGTCTTGAAAGAAGATAGGTTCCTCTTGAATGACATGGTTTTGGATGGACTCTTGACCAAAGATAGGTGTATTTGGTATGCCATTATTGTCTAGGAGGACTTCTTGAATGGACGTAAAGATGGAGCCATGGAATGGACTACTTTGATCTTGACATGACGATGATGTTATAATGTTGTGCTTTGGACTTGCCTCTTGACATGTTTTCTCAAGTTTATGAGATGGGATGGGACTTTGGAGACCATGACTAGATATGCTTTCATGACCCAATCAAGTGTCTTGAAATGGATTGGTGTATGATGGACTAGAGTATGACATGGAGCTTTGGACTTGGTTGAGAGATGATGGGCTAGAATAGGACATGAATGTATGACAAGGATTTGTCATGGATGAAGGACTAGGATTAGGATATGACATGGGTGGTGGGCTAGGATACAACGAAGGGCTAGGATATGACATGAATGGAAGACTCTGATATGACGTGGATGGAGGACTAGCATATGATGAAGGACTAGGATATGACCTGAATGGAAGATTTTGATATGACATAGATGACAGACTAAGATAAGATGAAGGACTAAGATATGATGTGGATGCTTGGAATGGATTAATGGAGGGTTGGTTTCCCTTGTCAAAGTTAGGGTGGGTATGACTATTGGAAGCTTGTTGTGACTCAATGCCATGGATGATGTTATGGGACCCTTGATAGTAGATGGATAGCGGACCGGGACTATTGGACTGTTGGTAAGAGGGATGGATAGATGAAGGACTAGAGGGTGAGGTGCATTTGGACTTGAATTGTAGGTATAGCATTTTGAAGTCCCTAGCAAGTTGTACGTGACCCTGACTATTGAATTGGCATTCGATTTGACTAGCAAGCATGTCATCGTGACTTGAAGACATGATAGTGGATGAAATGAGACTAAGACTATGCAAAGGGATAATGCAAAGTGATAAAAGGGGATGCCTTATGTCAAATGATTTTTAGGAAAGGTTTTCTAACCACTCAAAGTTTGGCCAAATGTCTCGATTTGGATTGTCAAAGGAATGATTTGAAGGATAACATGATAAAATGACAAGGTGAGATTTCCACACTAGACTTATGAGTTGGAAATGGCTCACCAAAAAGGATAATGACTTAGGATCAATTTGTTTTGACTTGGTCCAATGACAATGTATTTTTGAGACAAAAGTTTTGACAAAGGAAGGAAAGTTTTCCTATCCCAAAGGTGTAAATTTGAGGACTTAATACTTTTCCTATGAAGATGAGGATGGCGGATTGCAAGCTAGATGAAGACTAAAATGCGAAGATGGATGAATTGGACAAGTGCCTTACTGGTTTTTGACAAAATTAATGTTTTCCCAACTGACAGGCAAATGTGTCGTTTAAGGTCTCATATGTGTTGCACTAAAGCAGATGCGTTGCAGGATTTTGACTTGTTTTTGCAAAATGGCAAATGCAACGTTTTAGACAACAAATGCGGTTTGGTATGGCAAATGCGGCTCAATTAACCGAATGTGGCTTACTAATTGGAAATGCGGCTCTGTAATTGTCGATTGCATTTTGACAGAGCGAATGCGGCTCCTGATAGCTCAAATGCAGCTCATCAAATCGAATGCGGTTTTTCAGATGTCGAATGGGGTGCAGCAAAGTGCTTGCGTTGCAATATGCAATTTTTAGGGAAAAACCCAAACACAGTTTGTAGTTTTCAACTAGTTTTTATGATTCCAATTTGTGATTTTGTAATTTGTTTGAAGATTTTTAAGAATTCTTGGCAAACACAAAAATCAAAAATATGAAATGCTTGTTCAAACAAACTCATTCTTAAAAGTCAAGTGGGTCATCCTCGCAATCACAGCGCACATCTTAAAATCACGTCGACTCACACAGCCTTGTCACCCCCTAGAGGGCGCCCGTGTTTTTGTCTTTTCCAGGTGCGTACTCAAGGTGACGGAAGTGGATACCGAATCCCCTGAGCAAACAGTTCGTGGTGATTATATGGTGAGTGTCTTGGGGGGAGATTCTTCCCTCCCCTTGCACCGTGATTGAAAGGATGTCTGGTTACTGACATGGCTAGCTACTACACTAGGTTCTTAGTAAGTCTTTTCGTTCAGTGTGACAATGGATATACTCCCTCGAGAGACCTCCCAACCTTTAGAACAAAGGTTTTGGGGATGGTTATCCTGTCAACTACTGTCAAGTTGGATTTTCATCAACAACTTGCTTTTGATTATAGTGGGTTGGAAACCTTGGCTTTAGGTGTTCCCACTTAGGTCATTCCCGTAGGGTGAGTACTTTTTCCCACTAGGGCAGGCCTACTAAGGGTTGTATGAAAGCATTAAATGCATAAGTATGAAAGAAAAGATAGGTCTGGCTTTTTGATCACCCAGTAAAGGGGAGAGCATATGCCTACTATCCAAAACACACAAAGCAAGTGTTCAATTTTAATCCCACAAAAAATATTTTCTAATCTAGGTGAAGATGTTGCTTCACACAGACATGGTGTTCATTTTAATTCAACAAAATTTTGTGTGGGAACTATCCTAGATTGATAAATTCCAAATTTAAAAAAAATGCCTACCCTAGGGTTGATAAATTTAATCCTTAAGTGTGTCTACCCTAGGATTGGTTCATTTAAAACCCAGAAAAAAAAAAAGACTAACCGCGGTCGCGTTGGATCCAGATTACAATTCTAAAAGGCGAAATTTTTACCAGAATTTAAAAAAAAAACAGCAAATAGTAAAATGACCATAACTTTCTCAAATCTTAGCGAAATTTTAAATCATTTGAAGTTTTGGAAAGCTAGAAACAAGGCCTAAAAAACCCAGATAATCATTTTTTAATTTTTCATTCGCCCATTTTTCTGTGCTCTAAAGAAGATGATGGGATTTTGTGCAAATTCTTGGCTGTAACCTGCAAAACAACAAATCTACAAAAAATGTGTTAAACAAACTTGTCGGGTTCACCAATGTAATGATCTAAAAAATCCTGCAAGATAAGATTCAAACAATTAGCTATACCTGCAAGTTAGTTTAATATCATGCAATGAAACACATAAGAATATAAAAAGGAAAATAAAGTGAAATGGAATGATCTCACCAATCTTCTCTATTCATGATTGCTTCCATTGCACCTTCTCAAGCCTTGCTGCAATGATGGAATGCCCTCAGATTTCTTTGTGAGCAAACTTCTCTAATGCCTAGCCTTAACAATGCTTTTGAAGGATTTTAAAATATCAAAATATGCACACTAGAAAGCAATTTCTAATATGCAAATAGTAAATAAAGTCTATGATCTCTAGAATGCCTATAATAAAAGTTTATATTAAATGATCATGGATCCGAAAATGAAATCAAGATTGTCATTTTATAGAAAATGCAATCTTGAATGAACGGACAAGATGAGAGATTGAAGAATACCCTAGAATCAAAGGTCAAGATTCAATAAGGCAACCCTAATTAGGGTTAGGGTAAAATACCCATAGGTGTAAATAAGATTTAATTAAATGAATTAAATCCAGATTGAATGTGACAGTTGAGATGAAATTAGTAAAATCAGAAGACAAGAGGATAAGACTTTAGAAAATCAGTAATTTTAGAAATTACTTGATTTGTAGAGGAATAATTCCATTTTGAATTAAATTAATTCAAAATAGAGATTTTGTGAGATAATAAGTAATTGATTTTTTAAATCAATTACTAAATGAAGAATCAGTTAACTATGTGAAGATATTTTTAAATGATTTTCTTTATTTAAAAATATAGAAGTGTCACATAAGGCAATTAAATAATTAATAATAATTATTTAATTTTAATTAAGAGACAATTACTTAATTAAATAAATAAATGAATTTATTTAATTAAGAGAGGATTTAGGAATTAAATCAATATATTTAAAATATATTAATTAAATAACCAAGATGACTTTAATGATAAGGATTAATTAAATAAATTGATGACTTTATTTAATTATTAGAAGACTTTGACAATTAGTGACATATTAAAATAAATAAATAAGATTTATTTATTTAATAATCATGAAGAATGAGAGATTATGAATTAATTAAATAATTATGAATTATTTAATTAATAGTTGAATGTGGGTTAGAAACATAATTAAAATGTTACATTTATGCTAGGGAAAAAGGTGATAAAATGTCGCTTGTAGGCCTAAGTCATTTTTAGGTGTCTACAATATTGTATTCCAAGTTTTGCACATAAATATACTATTTGAAAACTACTTTATTGCAATCAAGAGAAATAATTAAACTAAATACAAATAAATAAAAAAGGTTATGAACACACTTTTCACTCTTGCAACAAATATATTTTAAAAACTCCCTTAGAGATTCTTTTTTGCATAATAATTTATTTTATCAAAAACTATGCAAATTTTGGACTTTAAAATATCATACAAAATTTATTTAGCACAAGTCATAAAATCTTTGATTTAAGATAATGAACTTATTTCTCTTGCTATATGGTACATCCAACTTTAAAGTGAGAGCCACATTGGGACAACTCCAATCATTATTTCTATGAAAATATTATATGGCATCTGCAATCGTCTGATCAGGTTGTGAATGTGTGGAACACTATTGGTGGATCTTCATTTATCTCTTTTGTATTTTTTTTTTAGGTAGTGAGCCTCCTTTATGGACAGTGAGTCCTTCTCAAGGCAGTAAGCCCTTAATCTGGGTAGTGAGCCTTTGTATCCGGTATTGCATTACTATATTGTGAGTTAATCCTCACCGTGGTTTTTCCTTCATTAGGTTTTCCACGTAAATTTTGTGTCTCTAGTGTTTGCTTTCTATTATTTTCATTTCATGTTTACACTTAATAACAGATTGAAGTTAAGGTGAAAAGATTAAGTTTATAAGTAAAGTGATTTGATACAACTGATTCACCCCCCCTCTTAGTTGTCTTGTGCATTTCAACAAAGTTTTGAAGTGTTTTAGTGGATATAAATGCAAGATCATTTCAGATGCAACAAGATGGAGAAGTGTAAATGTGTGAAGAAGTGTGTGTGAAAATTTTATTGAATATCCAACAATGATAGTGCTAAAGTGTGTGAAAGGAAAGATCAATTGTGTTATAATGCCTCAATCAGTAGAGTTTTATGTTGATAAGCATTGTAATCCTTATCTAAATATTTTTATCTTTCTTTGAGATAGCGAATCTCATCAAGTCCTCTGTATCTTGATCTTGAAGTTGTGTTGGATTCAATCCTGCAAGTCCTTTTGTATGTTTCTCTAAGGTACTGAGCCTCTATATTGCGAGTTAACTCTCACTGTCGTTTTTCCCTCATTGGGTTTTCCACGTAAATTTGGTGTTCTCTTTGTGCATGTGTGTGTCCTCTATTTCTTTCTCACTACTGCTTATTTTGCTAGATGTATAATTGTTATATCTTTCATTTCTTAAAGGTTGTTGAAGTTACTAATGCTTCAAACTGTTATATCATTATTTGTTGTTGTTATGTTTTAAGGTTTTGATCTAATAAAGAAGGTTGGTTTATGCTAAAATTTTAAAGATCTAGAAGGGATTAAGTTTTTGTGTAGACTAATTCACTCCCCCTTAGTCTTAGGGTGTGTTCAATAGTCAATAGAGTGGTAGTGTGGAAGTTTGCATGTGATGCAATCATTGTGGTGATTAGAAGTGTTGTGAACTGTTGGACATGATGAGGAATTTCATGAGAATGTTGTACATGGTTGTACTACATCTCCTATTGCTCATGAATAGGTGAATTTTGTTATGAAGAAGTTATGGTTTCTTCTTGTTGTTGAAGAGAGTTGTAATTGTTGTCTATGGTATTGTGAATATTGTATTCATTATCATTTATTGTAAAGCATTGCATAAGATATGGAAGAAATTATGAAAGTTTTTCATGTAGTCAATGGCTCCAAAAAAAATGCTAAAGAAGCTTAGGAGAATGCTTTGCATTCCTCCAAATTTGAAGATATGGCCTTGAAATTTGGAAGTTAGATAGATACAAGTGTGAAGTATGTATGTTCCTATTTTCAAAGTATATAAGTTACCCCAGAAGTTTCTAGAGGTAGTAGAGTGAGTATTATGTTGTTATAGTCAAGAAGGATTCAAAATGCTTCGTATTTATCTGCATTTGAATATATGTTCTTGTGGTTTGAAGGATAAGTTAAAATTATATATATGTTCTCTCATTTCAAGTTTTAGGTGTTGAGGTATACCACAATTATGGTTATCAATGTTCCATCATAAGACTATGTTTTCTAGGTTTACAAGTGATGTTGGGTTTAGTGTTTGTTTGTGCCAGTATGGTGTAGCATGAAGTGGTAAAATAAGTGTATGATAATTTTTTTGAATATCATATAATTCTGTAAAGTGATCCTAATTATGTTATCTGGTCTCTCTAATACCGCTTGTGGTCTAGAGTTAATGCATGAAAGGTTAAGTGTTTGTTGGGCCAACTTGGAATGTTGAAATATTTATGCCAAGGTTTTGAAGTGTGTGCTAATGTAGAGATGTGTTCTAAGGTAAAATAGGTCTAGATTATCTCTTGGTTTGGACTGTATTTTATTCCCTCTTATCACGGATATTTTGAAGCTAACTTATTATGGCCATTGCTATCGTTTTGTATTTACCTGTTTCATCTTGGCTAACAAAGAGAAGCTTTTTGAATCTTGAGGAGGATATAAATGGAAGATCAATTTTTTTGCAAAGTGTGTGTGGTGTGTGTGTAACGTGAGAGTATATGTGTGAGTGAGGAAGTGTGTTGAAGGAAATGAGTCGAAGGAAAAAGAGGTTATTGAAAAATATGTTGATGAGATATGCTAATGTGAAGAGTATTGTGGTGGTGATTAATCAACTAATTTTGTCAAGTATGTTCTAGTGAGGTTTTATCTTCCTTTTGTAAGTGTTGTAATTTATAGGGAGTCATATAATTCCTTTGCTTGAAGCCATAAAACTATATTTTAGGAAGTTGTAGCTTCCTTTGGGTTGTAGCCCATAAAACTTGTTGTAGATCTTGTTTTATTTGTGAGGCTAGATTTGGATAGTAGCTCCAAGAAGCTTACTCATTGTGGTTTTTCCCTTATAGGGTTTTCCATGTAAATCTAGTGTTATGGTTGTGTCTTTGTACTTTCGAATTGCATTTGATACTCTATCTGTTTAAAGCAGTAGGAAGCTTTGGTGGATAAAGTTGAATTGGATTAATTATGGTATATACTGATTAAACCTCCCCATATTATGTCAGTGTGTTCTAATAGATCAAAACACTATTTCATCTTCAAGTACATGTTTTGATGAAAATTGGGGTTCATTATATTTTACACCCTCCTCAGTGAAAGAGTACAAAATCTCACAATCTAAGGAATATATTTTTTCATTTGCACAATCTTCTACTCCTTCCACATCAAAAAAACCACAAACATCATCATCCAATGATGGAAATGGGGGCTCTTTAGCTTTCGTCCCTTGTGTGTTGGAAAAATCTAACAAAGATTCTCCTAATCCCAACATTTTGACACCTAAAAAGTAATTTTCATTCTTACAAAATAATTAATTCTTCTCACAATCATTTGAACAAGACTTCTCCTCGTCCATCTAAGTTGTAAAAACACTATGGAGTTGCATTTACATTGTATCTAAATTTGGATATAATAAAATCATAGAGTAATGAGTTAAGGATCATATGAAGTTTAAATTGTACCTTGTCAAAAAGGGATTTGTGTTTCCAACCTTCTCCTTCATCTACATCTCATCCTGTATCATCTACTATATTTATATGCTTCATTGAGTGCATGGTCATTCCACCAATGAATTTTAGGCCTTGATCAATAAAATATGACTTCTTGATTGTGGTGCTATCACTCTTCCACGTGTTGATGCACCTATTCATTTTAAATGATAAGATCTCCTCTATATACATTTCTCATGACTATGTTAATTTGTATCTTCGTGTGTTTTCTCATTGACATTCATCATGGTACAATTTTATGTGCAACCATATTTCATCAATGATAGCAACACAATAGTCTCTATAATGGTTATCCTTTCCTATACACTTGGGGGACAAGGATAACTAGTCTTGGAGGTATGCATCCTTTTTTAGTATCCCCTCTTCCACTTATTTTCCTTAAAATATCAACATAACATATATGCTAATATTTTAAGGGGGGCATATCATCCTATCCATTTCATATATACACACATTTGTATCTATTGAACTTTAACTTATTGGCATACCCACTTGGTGGTGGTATTATTTACAGTTCCCCATTAAGTGTGGTTATCAATTTTTCCCTTGTGACATTAAGCATTTATTCATCCCCTGAGATATGAAACTATCCCTCATGACATTAAACATGATTGTGCTCCCTGAGGTGTGATTGTCAAACAATCCACAGACTTAGCATAATGAAGCTTCCTAGCCTGTGAATTTGAGATTTTTTACATGGACACCTAGTATAATAAAGCTTGCTAGCTAGTAGATCCATGTGTCCAATGAGTAAACTAGCATAATAGAACTTGCTAGCCTTATAGAACCTATAGTTTATTAATTTTATATGGAAACTAGCATAACACAACTTGCTAGATAGTAGATGCTTGTGAGAACTTGTATTTATCATTTTATAATTTTAGATGTATGTTATACATTCAATAGGTGATGCTTGGTAATTGAGACAACCTTAGATACTGAGGTCTCTTTACCATGCTAAATATAATTTATTTTTTTGTGTATTAATATTTTTTGTTCTATATTCCGCATGTGTGTTATGTTTGTATCATGTTTTCCTTGTGTATTTTGTGTGTTTTCTCTGTATATTTTATGTGTTTGCCTCATGTATTCCTTGTTTACTTCATGTATTCCTTTTATGAATTAATTGTGTTTTCATTATGTATTCTTTTTGTACTCTTTAATGGGGGCTTTATTGATTTCTTATTGAATTCCTTATGCATGATTTAATCTTTCCTTGTCTTTCATGCAATATATATGCTTCATGTTTGTCTTAACATTGTGGATTGATGGGATCCTAAGTTTGGTGATAGCACATCTCTCAACTTGGTGTCATCCTATCTCTTAAACAGTTTGATAACGAAATATTTCTCCATTCCTTTAGTGTGAGCATGAAAATAAGATCATACTCTCACTAAAGTGGGGGATAAATGGTATATCATCCTATCCATTTCATATATCCACACATTCACTTCTCTTGAGCTTTGACTTATCGATGTATCCCATGAGGCATGTTTACCAATTCATCCCTTGTGACATTAAGTAATTATTCATCCCCAAATATTTTAAACCATCCCTCAAGACATTAAACATTTATGCGCTCCTTGAGGCATGATTTCCAAACAATCCATAGACTTAGCATGACGTAACTTGCCAGCCTATGAATTTGAGCCTTTCTACATGGGAACCTATCATAGCATAACTTGATAGCTAGTATATCCATCTCTCTCATGAGTAAAGTAGCATAACACAACTTTCTAGCCTCATGGGACCTATAATTTATAAATTTTACATGGAAAACAAT
>CM021104.1:142272087-142318592 GCA_007115665.2 Sequoiadendron giganteum
ACCCAAAAAGAAATGGATAATTTAAAATCTTAAAATGAATTAGATTGTGATTAATTTCATAGTTATATTTTTTTGTTTACACTAGGCAAGAAATTGACTTTATTTTCTATATTTTTAATCCTTCCAAGAACAATTTCAATAGTAGAGAGGGACACATAAGGAAAGGGATCAGGATTGGAGGTGGTAGCATGATAAATGAGAGGTGGGTTATAAATAGGTTAACACATAACAAAGGAGGCAAGTGACAACAACATGAGATGTAAGCATGGTAATAGTAAAAGGAACGTGGGATGTGGGCACAACACTAGTAAAAATAAGTTTGGAAACATGCGTAGTATATGGAACATGAGACTTGTAGGAATGATATGAGAGGTAGCTATAAGGATATTTTGAAATTTGAGAGGTTCATGGAAGAAGGAATATATGGAAAACCACAAAGAGGAGTGAAACAAATAGGAATATCAAAGGAACAATAAGCTTGAGGGGGGGAGTCAAACCACTCAAAGTGTTTGATGATATTTTCATTTCACCCTTTCTCTTAAGAATCTCCAACCCATGTGGCCTATTAATCAATAATTTATGGAGGCTTATTAATCAAAAAATTATGGAGAATGTCAACTGAATCAACCAAATTAGGGTTAATAGTAAAATTTACAAGATCAAAAAAGAGAGTTAATGCAATTAAAGTTATATATTTCCTATTCATTTTATTATTGTGGATATCATGATAAAATATTTGTTCTTTAATAAGATAAGTAGTATCATAGATTCTCAACCATACAAAATTTACATTGACTTACAACCATTGTGGTATTCAAATATGACTTATTTTTAGTGGGAGATGAGGAGGTTGAGACTGTAGCATACAAATACAAGACAAAACCTTAGAAGGAAACAAGAATTGTAGTGAATTGGTTCAAATTCAATGTAAAACTTGAAAAACTAGAAACTTCATTTCTAAAAAGGAAATAAGAAATTAAAACCCTAAGCCAAAACATAAGGGTGTAAGATAAAATGGGTTCACTAAAATGAAAATAAATAAAATTATTTATTTATAAATAAGTTGGTGTGAATAAATGCAAACAAACACTAGTAATCATATTATCATAGCTTGAGGAGTTATGTCAAAAATAATACAAAACACACTTTTCAAAATTGACAAAGGTGCAAGAACTTAGCTTTATTTTTTACATGGAGATGTTTTATTGTAAATTATATTCAAGGATCTAGTTCTAGTCTTTGTTTTCATGTCTAAGAAAATGAAGCTATGATAGATTGACCTATGAACTACATATCAAAATTTGCAAGATCTTTGTTTGAATTGTAGCATCAATAAGCCTATGAGATTGAGAAATAAGAACTGCAATGAAAGAGATAAATGATTGATTAGAAATATGTGAAATCCTTAAAGAGAATGGTGTACATATAGGAACATGAGTTTGAGTCACTATTGGAATGATCACATCAAGGTGGAAACAAGGTTCCACCAAGTGGAAAATGAGGAATTCCACACAACCTTGAAGAGTTCAACTACCTCTTCAAGTGAAGCATTGCCAAATAAGGTAGCTTATTACATAAAGTAAAATAAAAAATTAAATGATGGCTATTTTACTCTAATACTACACACCATCCAAGTTTAATCTTGCACTTGTAGAAGTGGTTTTGAACTTTTTTTGTGGCCTTGATCCATGCACTCTTTGTCTTCCAAAATCTACTCTCCTCTATTATCCAAGATTGGTGATTCTCAAAGATACTATTAAATATCTTTGCACTAGGCATAAGATGTGACTTGTTCCCCTCCTTTCTCCTTAGTTAAACATGTGGATCACTTTAATATTTTTTTAAAAATAGAATAAATTCCAAATGGAAATGTAGATGCTCATGTTATCCTAATGACCTAATATGTTGATGCAATACACCTTGGTGTAAATAGATTTTTTATCTATCTAGGTCTTATTTATATGTTAGGTCCACTTAGGTCATTGGAAGGAATATTTCTAGTTAAGAATTAGTTGTCACTTATCTTATCTAGTTCGATTTTATTTAATGCTTGTGTCCTAGGTCATTTAATGTTGGCGCATGTCATTTAATTATGACATAGTCACTTAATGTTGGTACATCATCACACCTTACCTATATAAGCAATGCTTCATATGTACATTGTAACAAAAATCTAACAACTATTCAATCTAGAAATCTTGCATCCATAATCATAGCATGGTATTTCTACCATTTCTCTCTTATCAAAGTAATTGTTGCCTTGCAGGTGATCCTAGGTTGTTGAGGAGTTCACCATAAAATCCTACATGGTATCAGAGCTTCAGTGTTGCAGACTTACTTCCCAAATCTAAGAAACCTATCTTGGCATGAATTTTTTTTAGTATAATTTGGGTTTTGTGGACCTCATGGTTGAATCCAAGGCATCGGGGAAAGTCAAGTTTTTCTTTTATTTTGTCAATTATCATCATGTTTTGGCTAATCTACAAGGGTTTGAAGAAGGGTTTTAGTTGCCAAATTTGGGAGGTTAGCTAATTTTTTGGAGCACTTTGGGTGAAAACCAACCTCACCATTATATTCAGATGCCCAAAAAACCTAAGGATCAACTATCAATTTGTCAAATTTTGGCATTTTTTCACCAAGGCATCAAGCAAATTTTTTAAGTCATATGGTCATACGAATCTATACTTGGTCATACTATCCGTACCATATGAATCATCTATAGTTTTTTGTCAGTCACAGGAAATCCACAAGAAGAATATTCAATTTTTTACATCATTTGGTACCTTTTTTGCGTTTATAATATGATCGGTCTTGTCTGTGATCAAATTAGAGTACTATCGTCAGTCAAATCGTGTACTGTCTGATTGACACAAAATATTATTATTACAGGTTTTATAAAGTTTTTTCAATTAATTTTTTTTGGCGCTGATAGTTGTTTATCACCATCCCCAAGTTGTGGGGATTTCATCCCCATGGGCTCCGCCTATAGAGGGGGCTATGCCTCGGGCGGTGAGGCCTATGGCTTACCACCCCAAAATGCCCCACCTTAGTGGTGGTGGTTTTTCTAAAAACATTCTACCTACAATCATATGAATGACCATCCACCAAGATTTTTTAGACCCTAACGACCTAATTTTGATCCCTTGAGGCCCTAATAGGGAATTTTTTTCAAATCACTATAACTTGCAATCTAAGAGGCAAAAAATTTCAAACAAGATATTGTTTGAAAGCTGGTTTTTCCAATTTTATAGTGATGCAAGTTATTTTTAGATTTTTTTCTATTTTTAGGCATGAATTATTGTTTGAATTTATATCTTCATGTTTGGATCTCGAGCTCATAATTTTTTACCATGATCTTCAATTTTGGTGATTATTGTGGTGTTGGAAAGGTATTGAGGAGATCTATAATGCCATCTATACACTTTTACTTTTTTATATCCCAAGTATATCATTATTTCAGTTTTCCCCAATGAGTCTCCTAGAGATTACTTGGATGTTTTGACAATTAGGAGGGTGCAATTTTGATCTTTTCCCTTTATTTTAGTATTAGAATGATGTTTTATTTCCTATTGCTTCATTGAGATTTGAAGGTTGTAAAATTGAGAATGTTCCAGTGTTCCATGGCATCGAGTCTACTATTTATTTACCATGATTCTGAACTGAATCCTTGAGTGACTCTAATATGGTTTCTAGCATCATAATTAGTTTTCCTTTTCTTTCCTAATTAAGGATTCTAGTGTTACTCCACTAGTGTGCTTACAGTGTTTCTTTGTAGAAAGTTATTTTATTGAGGGGACACTAAATGGTCTCTTCTTCATCTCTCTTATGGAGGGGTCTTTTTCCTTGGATAGGGTTTCATCCTCTCATTATTCATGGAGAGCATTATTGTATATTTTCTCTCTTTTGGGGAGGATATTTGTCCCATTGGGTTTCCTCCTTTTCTCCATTTGTGAGAGATTACATTTACATTTGTACATGGGTACCTAATATGGCCTCATAGTCGACACCCATCTTTGTGTCATTTGCATAAGTACTTCCTAAGTTGTACTTAAGGGGGGTGATGGTGCAAATAGGTGTTTTACCTATCTAGGTCCTATTTACATGTTAAGTCCACTTAATTCCTAGGAAGGAATCTTTCTAGTTAAGAATTAATTTTCACTTATCTTATCTAGTTAGCCTTCATTTAATGCTTATGTCCTAGGTCATTTAATGTTGGCTCATGTCATTAAATTATGACATTCATTTAATGTTGGTACATTATCACACCTTGCATATAAGCAAGGCTTCATATGTACATTATAACAATAATATAAAAACTATTCAATCTGGTAATCTTCCATACATAATCATAGCATGATATTTTTTCCATTTCTCTCTTGTGGAAGTCAATATTGTCTTTCAAGTGATCCTGGGGTGTTGAGGAGTTCACCATAAACTCTTACACACCTTAGATGATGTTCTACAATGATATGTTAATTCTCTCTAGTCAATAATAAATTTAATTAATGGATGATCTAAAATGAATTGGGATATTTCCTTTTATACAACACCATAGTGCCACCATTTTAATATTTTACTTTGATTCAATAAACAATGATTAATTAGAAGGAAGTTAGCCTAAGCCCGTAATTAAATTTAAATTTAGAAGTTTGGAGGTCAAAATTATAGTTGTGAGTTTGACTTAAGATAAGTATCAACAAAGTGAAAGTTAGGTCTAGACCAATGGAGGATGATGACATACAATATAATATAAACTATATATCAACTCTTGTATATAAATATACTATTTGAGCATTAATTTATTACATCCTAAACAAATAATTAAACTAAATCTAAAATTAATAAATTTTTTAATAATAAATTTTTCATCATTATAACTACAATTCCTTAAAAGATTCCTTAGATATTCATTTTTGCATTAGGTTGGATTTCATAAAAAATGTAAGAAAACTATCTAGACTTTAGACTTCAAATTATAATAAAAAAATATTTATAATTTTTTTTTAAATCCGTGATTTAAGAGAATGAACTTATTTCTCTGTTGTAGGGTACCCAATCTTTAAAATGGGAGACACATGGGTACAATGTCCTTTGTTATATTTTATGAAAAGTGTGTAGTTTTAACTATAATTTGATCTGAGACAAGAAACAACAAAGGTGAAAGTTGGATCTAGATCACTGGGGGATAGTACATATGATAAGATATTTTGTCATCTCTTCCAATTGAGCACTAATTTATTATATGTGAGATAAAAGATTAAACTAAATTCAAAATAAATAAATAGTGTTAAGAATGCATTTTTCACCTTACAACAATAGAATTTTAAAAAGTTTCTTAGAGTTCCATTTTTACAATAGAATGGATTTCATAAAAAACATAAGAAACCCATGTAAATTCCAAATTTAAAAATATAATAGAAACATTAGAAAGTCATAAAATTTTGATTTAAGAGAATGTGCCTCTTTCTTTTGCTATATAGTGCACCCAACTTTAAAGTGAGTTATATTGGGAATTGACTCCATTTGATGTTTTTTATGGAAATATTATATGTTTAAACTATAAATTTGACTTCAAATAAGAAACAACAAAGGTGAAATTTGCACCTAGACCATTAAGGGGAAGGTACATATGATAAGATATATATTGTATGCCAAGTTTTGCACATAAATATACTATTTGAACACTACTTTATTGCAATCAAGAGAAATAATTAAACTAAATACAAATAAATGAAAAATGTTATGAACACACTTTTCACCCTTGCAGCAATAATATTTTAAAAACTCCTTTAGGGATTCTTTTTTGCATAATAATTTATTTTATCAAAAACTATGCAGATTTTGGACTTTAAAATATAACACAAAATTTATTTAGCACAAGTCATAAAATCTTTGATTTAAGATAATGAACTTATTTCTCTTGCTATATGGTACATCCAACTTTAAAGTGAGAGCCACATTGGGACAGCTCCAATCATTATTTCTATGAAAATATTATATGGTAAAACTATAATTTTGAGTTGAAACAAAAAAACAACAAAGGTAAAAGTTGGCTAGACCATTGGGGGTTAGGAACATATGATAAGATACATATTGTATGTCAAGTTTTGTACAATATATTATTCTACTTGAGCACTAATTTATTGCATTGAAAATAAAAAATAAAAAAAATAAAAAATGATAAGAGTGCACTTTTCATTCTCACAACAATAATGTGTTAAGAACACCCTTACAATTTTGTTTTTGTATTGGAATGGCTTTTATCGTAAACATAAGAAAACTACATAAATATTAGACTTGAAAAAAATATAGCAAAAGTAAAAAAACCATTGATTTAAGAATGTACTACTTTCTTTTGATATAGGGTACACACAATCTTAAAGTGAGAGACATAGGGACAACTTTCTTTGTTATTTTTTATGAAAAGATTATACAGTATAACACTAGTTAAAACATAAAGTCATTATCTTTAAAAAGAAACCCAAAAGAATCACACTATGAAATCAAAGTGGTGATAAAATTGGAAAACAACAGAAACATGTGATCTCCTAAAAATCATCCACGCAAAATAACAACATAATCCCACAAGAAATAATCGTCAAATCATCAATTCAACAAGAATAAAAAAGTAATTTCCTCTGTTAGTAACACACCCCTTAATCTCCTCCAATGGTGACCCCAAATGAATGGGTTTATGATGGCAATAGTATTAGGTGTTAAAATGTTCCTTTATTGCATGCTTATAAGTAGTAAAGTCTATACTTTCTAGATTGATTTGATGAAAAAGAAATGGAAATGGTGAGACACATCTAATCTTGATAATCCTCTTTACCACATATGAGTGCTTATTTGACTTTGCAGGAAGGACGCGTATCTCCTTTGTTAAGTGATTAATTGAATAATATCTCAAAAGCTTTTCAAAAAGGTATTGATGGAGGCACATATGGAGTTAGAAATTCTATCCATATAATTGGAGGGTACCCCACTTGCCCCTGTCTTATCTCCTTAAAAGTATGCCGTGCATTATAAAAAGCCAAAAAAGAATAACTACGAATTCCGCCCTACAACATTAGTAAACATGGAAAAACTACTATTTTGGACCCTCATACCTTTCACATTTGTGTGTATAAGAGGAGTTATTTTTGTCACCTAAGGAAATAAAGATAATTTTAGAGTAAATATATATAATAATTATTAAATATTTTAGATTAAAAAGTTGAGATTGATAATTGATGTGTAATTTTTGAATAATAAGAATAATAAGAAAGATAAGGATTAGTTTTGTGTGGTTTAAACATTTTATTTTAAATTATGTTTTATGGTTTAAAATTGTGGTCAATGATTAGGTATGAGTTATAGTAAATAGTTGATTGTTTTGTTTTGTATTTTAGATAAAGTTCATGCTTGTAAGATTGATCTTTGCGCTTTTACAAGTAGACTTATCGTGTATATTCAATCTATAGAGCTACATAGATGAATTGTCCACTCCTAAATACTTGGGATTTATTTGTGTTATTGTCGAGAATTATGTCTGACAAGATCTATTTGTGTGTGGATTCAACATTTTTTGTTGCAAGTTATGTTTTATAATTTAAAATTGTTTAATGATTAGGCATTAGTTATAACAAATAGTTCATTGTTTTGTATTGTATTTTAGATGAAGTTCATTTTTGCAACATTGATCTATGTGTCTTTAGAAATAGACATATCTTGTACATTCAATCTACAAAACTATATAAATAAATTGTCTACTCCTAAATACTTGGGATCTATTTATGTTATTGTCTTGAATTATGTTTGATGGGATCTATTTGTGTGTGTTTTCAATATTTTTTGTTGCAAGTTATATTTTATGATTTAAAATTGTTCAATGATTAGGTGTTAGTTAATAACAAATAGTTGATTAATTTGTTATGTATTTTAGATAAAATTCATGCTTGCAATATTGATCTTTGCATCTTTAGAAATAGACATATCATCTAGATTCAATCTACAAAGTTACATAAATAAATTGTGCAGTCCTAAATACTTGGGATCTATTTGTGTTATTGTTTGGAATTATGTTTGATGATTAGACAATGTTGACAAACACGTTTAGGAGTTTGTGATGTAATGATCTTTTCCTTATGTGATACAGGAGCATCAAGTGGTGTAGGGCAATCTTGCATCAGCCAAAAAAAATGTTTTCTTTATTTTCTTTAATTGTTTTGAGTTATATGATGACACTTAAGAGGCATAAGTCAATCAGGAGTCAAAAATAGCGACAAACGACCACTTACTATTTTTAGTAAGTCCACCTAAACGAGCATGTATGGATCTGAAAATTTACTTGAAGGAGCAGAGCTAAAAAATATTTCTGATCATGAAAGAATTGTATCAATACCTTGAATGGTTTGGGAGAAATTAAAGTTTCTATCCTAAGAAATTTCTCCAATGTAGCTTCAAATTCAAATGTAAAACTTTAGAGGCTCTCAAACAACTTAAAAAGTGGTCAAACCGACCTATGGTGGGTTCACACGTTGTAGATATCTTTGAGAGCTTTCTAACGATATGCAATAATACCAAATCAGACACCCAGATCAAAAGTTATCGCCCCGCAAATTTTCCCCTCTAAAAAGTGAATTTCATTAAAATTTCTTCCTAGGCCAAAAATCAAATGGTGGGACTTTTAGTGCCAAAAAAAGAGGGAAAGTTGCCCTTTCTAGAACATTCTAGGGTGGTTATTGGGGTAAATTAAAAGGGTTAAGTTGGGGGTCGTAAAAGGTGGCTCTGAACAATAATTTTTCTTTTAGAGTTGATTTTTTTGTAATGAATCAAGCCCATGAGGCTATAGCATGTAAGTTTTGAATCCATAATATCATTTTTTTGAAAATAATTAAAAGTGGGTTATTTTGTGTCTCACATCTTCTATGTTGGTATCTATTGTTGTGTTTTGTGTGTTTTGGGTGGTGTAGCCATCATCATTATGTCAACCCCCTAGATTCCAATTTAATTTTTTTGGAACAAATATCAAATAAATAAGAAACCATACAATATGTATTTATATATCCCTAAAGGTGTATGTTGATGTGAGATGATGATGTTTTATAATGATGATATAAGTAGTTGAACATGCATTAATTGATAATACATATGGATTAGGATTTGTCTTTTTATATAAAAACTTGGCACAAAATTAATAAATTCTATGCTCAAATCAATAAGTAATGGCTAGTATGAAGGAATTTAGATTGAGCCCTTGTTTAAATTGAATTTGAAAGTTCTAGAGTCATTCATATGTTTTAGATTTAACCTAAGAAAGAGAATGGATTAATGGGAGATGAAGGCCTACCTCTATGGATGGTGAAAGTATGATCAAGTTTGGTTGAAGCTAATCATTAACATTATGTAGGAATATGTAATTTGTGTACTAGTCATTTCTTTAGAGTCAACAATATCAAAATGAATCCAAAAGGAGGTGAGGAAAAACAAGGTATGCAATTTTCATCCTC
Source organism: Sequoiadendron giganteum (assembly GCA_007115665.2). NCBI lineage: Eukaryota > Viridiplantae > Streptophyta > Pinopsida > Cupressales > Cupressaceae > Sequoiadendron > Sequoiadendron giganteum. The sequence goes on from CM021104.1 coordinate 142,281,579, forward strand.
ACATTTTACCCCCACTTGACTTGCATGTGAGCTACTAAGAAGATGCATGTCAAAGTAAAAAAGAAATCAACATGAAAGGAAATATTTAGACATAAAATATATCGATAAGGATAGTGATTTTTATGAAAGTAAATACTTAGACACTCATAACAAGGTATCAATAGGGATAATTAACTTCCACAATCTACTAGCAATGAGTGCTTTATCTTGAAACCTACAAACACAAAAAAAATTCGTGAGTAGAATCTAATATAAATATGAAATAGTAACTAACACAATTACATACTATCAACAATCAAAAAGTAAACACTAAAAGAAATAAATTATTTTTTGGGAATGGTAAAACCCATCTAAATGAGCTTAACCTATAATAGGCATGAAACCAAAAAGAGCATGAAGTTATAATAGAAATGAAACTGAAAATAACATGAAGTTATAATGGGTGTGAAGCCATGAAAATTATCAATTTGTAATGGAAATGAATTTGTAATGAGAACAAATCTATGATAAGAATGAAGCTTTCATGGAAATCAAGTTGTAATGGTAATGTATCTATGAAAAACATGAAGTTGCCACTATAATTATAGTCATTATAAAAATATTTGTGATAATATATGCCCCTTCAATTGGTTGCATATAAAATATGAAAGGAATTGAAGAAGAGGATGAAAACATATTATCATTAAAAAACCCAATAAATATGTAATAATTCATCATAAATAATGGCATGCAAAAAATATGCAATAAGGTAATAAGGTGTGATCATGAAAGCATTTGTAAGGAAGGGAGATCAGGTTCCCCTAATGCTTCCCCTAGTGAAGACCATAAATAAGTGATAGTTGGCATAACTACTAAATAACATCATGTAAGCATAGATAAGTGGCACAACATATCATCATGATGAATATATATATGATAAGAATGTAAAAATTAATATCATTAAACATAAGCATGTCAATCATATAAAAATATAACCATAAAATATGTGAATAAGATTGATAATCATTGTACTGTGTGTGGGTGGAAATGATGATTCAGGTGGTCATTAGAGATCAATTCCTCCATGGTTATCCACATTTTTTGTATGCTTCTCAAGTAACATCTATTTTCTTTTCTAATGATATGGATCTTCTACAACACTATGGTTTGGTTTCCCAATTAGTTGTGGATTATGTGCAAGATAGGTTTTTTTCTAGGGAACTCTTTAAATAATGTCATCTATGATTATGACCTTCACAATGGGAAAGTGCTTGTGGGGGGTTTTCTTTGGCACAAATATTTAAAGAATTCATATTTTTTATGTATTTATGTTGCTTTGAAATGGGTATTGCAAGAGCGTGATGAATTTGAGCTCAATGATATGTTTAAAGTGTTTAAAAAGGAACTAGGCTCTTTCCTATGCGGGTGAATTATAGAGGTATATAGAGCTATCATTTTTATATCACTCATGTTGTGAATCCCCTTTGGTACCTGCAAAATTGACTCTGATGGAAGAAGATGACCGGTTTATAAATGTTTATTCAGTTTTTGGTCAATTTGGTAGTTTTGGGTGGGGCTTTGTAATACTCTTTTGCTCCTTGGCTATGTTTTGGTGCCTAGATGACTCATATGTTTAGCTCACAATATGTCATTTTATTTTTGGGTTGAAAAACTTTTGTTTCAATCAATCTGTTTTTAAATGTATATATGTATATCTTTTTTTTATATTAATATAATATTATGTTTAAGCCTTGTGCATTTTACCTAAAAAAAGATTGATAATCATGATGAACCATGAGATAAAGATTTAAACAAAAATAACTTATAAGTATATAGACATCATTATATAAACACATGTATCATCTAAGATAGGTAATGAATATGCAGATACCCCCGGAAAGGGAAAAATGACATGGAACATAAACAAATAGAACTTGTAAAATACATAAAACTAAGAAAGATATAATATATAAGGTGAAATGAGAATAACATAACAAGGGAATTCACAAAAACAAGGATTAGTACAAGATGGAAAAATAAATGAGACATTAAAATAGAATATATGATAGAGGAGGGAAAAAAATAATCAAAAGATAAAAATAAAAACATAAAGAGAATTAAGTTATGTTTTTGTTTAATATGATGAGAGTAGTTGTAAATCAATCCATAATTTACATCATCCTAAATGTATATGGAAAATACAAGAAGAAACATATAGAAAATAACACAAAAAAATGAAGTGATATGAAATACATCTCATGAGCAAGTGATATACAACCATACAACACATGTTCAAAGTTACTTGCATTGATATGTATCATTGAAGGGGTGGGGAGCTAGCTTGATTGGCTAAAGCATCCTATTGCAAGAAAAAGGTCACGAGGTCTAGTCTCCCCCCATCCCTATTGTTTCCTATCTTATAAACTTGGGAACATGCCAATATTTCATGTATCTACCTTCCCTTATAGTTTTGTGTGTTCAAGTGTTCTAAACGGTTGGTTAGTGAGTTGTATGTATGTGGCAATGTTGTTGGTTGCATAGGATGTTGGTGTTCTCAATTTCAAGTAGTTGTGGAAGTGTTGAAGAATATTCTGATGATTCTAGAATATTTTGGGATGTTGTGTGGTTGTTTTGAAGTGTTTCTTTGTGGTCCACATGTTGTTTTTGGACCTAGAGAAGTGTGTATGTGGTCACTTGTTAGTGTTAGTGTAGGTTTTTCAGACTTGGGTGCTAGTGCTAATTGTAGAGATTATTTGTTGTTTTTGGAAGCATGGCAAAGCATGCCAATGTAGATTTGGGTCCTATTCAGCCCTTTGTGTGGTCTTCCTTCACTTATATTCCATTGCGAAAGTGTTTGGTACTGACCTATTTTGGGATTGCACATTTGAGTTGTATGCATTTCATTGTGGCTGACATGCAAAAGTTTTTTGAGGTTTTGGAGGATATATTTAAGCAAGGTTAATTATTGGAGATATAAAATAAGGAGTGTGTGAGGTACGAATGTGATCAAGTGTGGTGATATGAGTGTGAGATTAAATTTCTATGATTCTAGATACAATACATAGAAGGTGTCTACATTTTCAATGTGCTTGAAGTTGCTAGAGGTAGTGAGCCAAAGGTTGTGGATGGTGTAGATTTGTAGTGGTGGATTTTTCTTGTTGCTCTGAGATATTGAATCTCTTTGCAACATTCTTTATTCTTCTTTCTTTCTGATAGTGAGTCCTTTGGGCAATGAGCCCTTGGAAGTGAGTCTTTCTTCTCTTTTGGGAAATCATCCCTTCTAGTAGTGAGCCTATTGTATTTGATGTTGTTGTACATATATGTGAGCTAATCCTTATCTTGGTTTTTCCCTAATTAGGGTTTTCCACATAAATCTAGTGTTCTATTGTGTATGGTTGTTACTATCATAACCCAATTTTATTTCATATTTATTTAAATACAAAAAATTGAATTGTTGATGAAATTCAATTAAATATTAAATGGAGATTTTGGAATATTTGCATGTTGAATATAAGGAGCTGACTAATGTTGACTTTATGAAATCATGAATGGATTGAATGTTACTGATCAATTTGCAAGTATGTGTAACAACAATGTGATAGGATGAAAGACAAGAACACGATTGAAATAGGATTGTTTAGCTAGATCAAACGGTAAGCCAACTAGAATCTAGGTGCACACACCACGGATGGGCATGATGTTTTGCATTATATATGTCTGAGAATAAGAATTTCTTCATTTGAACTAATTCTATTTTTGGAAATATATGGCTTGTACATATAAAATTTCCCATTTTAAACTCTGTGTTTGATGGCACAAAAATAAGATTTCTAGAGATGCTCGAATTTGAATTGAAGTTCTCTATTGAAAATAATATTGTATAGAACTTGTAAGCCATAAAACATAATTACACATGGATGTAAATATGTACATGCATATACATATACATATACATATATACATGTATGTACATAAGATTCAAATACATACATACATACATATATGTATATATGTGAGTGTATATATAAATGTAGAAAGTGTGGTAAATGAGAATGAGAAACATTTAAATAAACACATAAATATATACTATGTATATATATGCATACATATATAGATAAATATATGCATATTAGAATGCTTATTCAAATGTATATGTGTTGAATTCAATAATAACTAATAGCATACTAATATCGGATTGCTAATTAAGAACAACTACGAAGGTGGCAGTAATGTCCGCCATGAACTTAATGGAAAAATTTGAATTGTGTAGTGGTCGGTGGCTAGGCCATAGTGCCTCCACCCTGGGCATGCAAAATGGGGTTTTGTTATTTCCATTTTTGAAGAATACATAGGCAGTGTGGCAAAGAAAAAATTAGAGGAAAAGGTGGGTCGTAGGAAGGAAAAAGAAGAGGAGCTCGAAGGAAAAATCCAAGGAAGCTTAATCGATTTGTTATTGAGGTAATCCAAACCATGCAAAATAAACTCATTTTTATTTCCAATCTTTCCTTCTTTAATATCCATTGATATCAAAATTTTATTTTGTATATCATCGCTTCCATTTTTCTATGAGAAGCCATGGCCTTAGGACAAATGGTTTAATATTGACCTCTATGGGTCACTTGTTTGCATTATGTATAAGATCATTCTTTAGGAAGCCATGCAGCTAGATCTATGAGCTAAGTCAAGCCTTTGAGTGATAAAATTGGCATATTTTCTTTGAGGCTGCACTCATAAGCATGCCATGCGATGGAATTTGCATATTTTGCATCTTTTATTTTATAAATCACTAGGAATAAATAGCGATGGGGATCGATTGTGAATTCCCTTAGAAGAGGGTTTGTAACCATGTAGTTTTCTTTCATAAGATTATTCACCACCCTAGTGGATGTCGAGGCTCATAATCCTTCAAGAGCTGAATATAAACTCATGTTATATTTAAAATTTTAAGCTTGTAGAGCTATTGAAATTAATTTGATGACTATATAAGTGATTCTTCCTTTCCATTATTGTGATCGATTATGATCCAGGGGAAGTAATGATCAAGTAGACTATTGGAGATTGTTGTAGTATTGTCATTGATGTCAATAGTGAGTGTGTTACACTATGTTACCTTTAGTGTTGTCATTGATGACAACCTCTAGTGTGGTGTTGAGTAGCTATTGTATATGGGGAGATTTTTTGGTATTGTAGATGTTGTAGATATGTTTAACACATGTTTGTGGTGTTTCTAAGGTTGTTGGTTCACATGGTTTCCAAGTGCTTTTGAGAATATTTGAATAAAATAGAGTGTAATGTGACAAAAGTGTGTTCAGTATTGTGCTCCATATTTCTTCATGGTTGAAAATATGCATGTGTGGTTTGGATGTGATGATTAGAGGTGTTAAGAGGTGATATACCCAAATTTTTATGTTTTTGATTGTGCAATAGTAGAAGGTGTGTTTGATAGTGTAATTGTATGTGTAGAAGATTGTCTAGAAGAAATGAGATTGCTTTGCATTTCTTCGTGTTGTGGTTTTTTTTCTTGCAGATTTGGGAACATGCTAATATTTATTGTACCTACCTCCCCTTGGATTTTTTGTGTGTTCAAGTGTTCCACAAGGTTGGTTAGTTTTTTTCATGTTTGTGGCAGTGTTGCAAATTGCATAGGATGATGGTGTTCACAATTTTAGGTGGTTGTGGCAGTGGCAGTGTTGCGGAATATTATAATGATTCTAGAATATTTTGGGATGTTGTGTGGGTGTCTTCAAGTGTTTCTTTGTTCTCCTCATTTTTTTCATACCTCGAGAGGTGTGTATATGGTCTCTTGTTAGTGTTAGTGTAAGTTTGGCTAACCTAGGTGCTAGTGCTAATTGCATATATTTTTTGTTATTTGTGGAAGTGTGGCGAAGCATGTCAATGTAGATTTGGGTTTTAGCTAACCACTTTTGTGGTCTAACTTCACTTATTTCCACCATAAAATTGTTTGGTTCTAACCTATTTTGGGGTTGCACATTTGAGGTGTATATGCTTCATTGTGGCTGATGTGCAAAAGGTTTTTGAGGTTGTAGAAGATATAATAAAGGTTAATTATTGGAGATATGAAGTAAGGTGTGTGTGAGAAGTGAATGTGATCAAGTGTGGTTATTTGACTGTGATATTAAATTCCTATGACTCTAGATGCAATGAGAAAAAGATGCCTAATTTTTTAGTGTGCTTGAAGTTGTTGGAGGTAGTGAGCCAAAGGTTGTAGATGGTGCAAAGTTGTAGTGGTGAATTTTCATGTTTCTTTGAGATAGTGAATCTATCTATAACAATCTTCTCTATTATTCTTTCTTCTGGATAGTGATTCCTTTGGCCAGTGATCATTTCTTCTCTTTTGGGCAGTGATCCCTTTTGGAAGTGAGCCTATTATATTAAGTGTTGTTCATCATATATATGTGAGCTAATCCTCACCATGGTTTTTTCTTGTTTATGGTTTTCCATGTAAATCTATTTCCATTGTGTATGGTTGTTAGTATGTTGCTATTTCACATGTTTATATTCTACTAATTCTTAATAAGGGTTCAAATATTGATAAGGGTTTGGAATTTAATGAGGGATTAAATATTTTAACTTACAAATGATTCATGCCCCCCTCTCAGTTGCCCTATGTGTCTAAAATCTACCTGATTCCTATAATATATATAAAAAGGTGTCATTAAAAGTGTATTTGCATCATCCACATACTAGGTACAAATAATAAATATTAGAAACATGAAAGTAGAAGGTAAGGATATATATATATGTATGTATGTATGTATGTATCTCAATGGCTCAAAATCTCATCCAATGAAGTTGAAAGAATATACCCCAAAACTAATCCTCCTCCCAATCACAATATGCAATATCATATTTTTCATCTTCAAGTAGAAAACTCTCATGATTATGTAATAAAGTGATCTTGGAATTTATGCTTGAAAGAGATGTAATTTCTTATTTATATTTAACTAATGTTTTTACTTCTATAAAGATGACTCCAAATAAATTTTTAATACATATTTAGTAGTCAATTTTTTCTTTTGTGTCCATGTATTGGAAGTATCACATGAAGATAAAGTAAACTTTCCATTCATTATTATCTTTTTGTTTTCTTCTTTTGTTATAATGTATGAAACTTATGTATCCCTTCTACTATATAGAGGCTCACATATATAAAAAAATTATGTGCTTAGCTGGTGCATGATGTGTCACTTGAGGTTCTCTAATCCTTACAACTTTTTTCTCTTGAGATGCATTAGGAGATGGAGGAAAATAATAATTAATTTTTATTCCTTTATAGACATGTGTTCCCTGATATGTATTTATTTTTCTTCTTTATCCATATATGTGCATGTAATCATATTCATGAATCAAATCTTAGCACTAATATGGTTGTTCCTAAGTGAATTTTATATATGTATCCAATGTAAAATGAATCATTTGATATTGAATCATATAAATCTCTTTTTAGTTTTACCATTATACTCTCGTGAATATATTCTACATATTGTTGTATCATAGAAAGAACCTATTTTATTGCTCAATCTAAGGCCCACCAACTGGAATAGAAAATATTTTCAAATTATGAATGGTATTATATAAAATAGGAACTCCCTGACACCCAATTCTAATTGTAAAACAATACAACCCAATTTATCAATTGGAATTCCACTTGTCATCTCCAAGGGAAATTGTTAATGTTTATGAGTTTTCTAATGAATATGATTATAAAATTACTATTTAATGCATACATTTAATTGAGTGGAATAATAGATGAGAATATTAACACATGAAAAACCATGTACTCTATATTGCACATATAATGGGTCATGATACTTATTATAAGGAACCTTTTCATCACAAAAAATACATCAGTGAAACATGATAAATATAAGCACCTTTACTATGATTTGTACCAACAAATGATCATTATGTGAATTTCATATAACATCAAAATTATTTCCATGATTCTCATATACCTCATCATTATACTCGTGAACCTTATCACTATCCATGTGCTCATATCCTTAATGACTATCTCGATGCAAATGCACATGATTAGAGTGGTCATGAGAAGGATAATGATTTCAATAAATATTTAAAATATTATTAGGGGGAGTCATTGATTATTTACTCTATCATTAATGATATCCAAATGATTTTTTTTGAATGCTAGCTTATGATTGTATCCCTCTATAAGAAGTTCACTATAACTTTGTTTACCATAATGATGACAATCCTCTTGAATCTTGTCTTGGAATTTACATTAGACTTTATGGAATCTCATGACACTATTTTGGCTTCAAAGGCTTAAAACTCTACCCTCCCAAGTCCTAGAAACCCTCCTATTTCATGTACCTATATCCATAATTTCAAGGTAAGACAACTCTAGACTATCCCAACCTTGTTGTCCCTACACTTTGTTCTTGCACAATCACTTCCTTTTAAAAAATGTTGTATTTTTCATCATACTTATGCCATGAGAAATAACACAACCATGTTGTTCCTATCCTCAACACCTAAGATTTCATACTTTATATTCCTTTATATAATCACCTCATGACTTCATATGACCCCCATTAATCTAGCTATGACTACCTCTGCATTACCATAGTCACCTTCATGTTCTGACACCATTTCTTTGAGTCCTATACCACTATGGGTAATAAAGTATGGGCTATCTTGAATGGGAAGTCCCTAAAAACCTCCACTGAATTCATTACTATCTTCTACTCTTGAGATTTCATGCATTGACACCTCACATTTTCAATGGACTATGACTACCTTTATCTCTTCTACTATAGGTCTAAATTATGTATGGTTATCATGGTGACTATTTTTCAATAGGAAGCTTGTCACTATGTTGTCATGAATTTGATACCTATGAGGTGATGAATACCCTACCTCCTTATGCAAAATATTATTCTTTAAACTCATGGTTTCTACTATGATTATGTTTAGTATGAGAACCCCTACCAAGACACTTGCTCACCTATCACATTTTTATAACTATGAATCACTAACTGTCACATATTTTTCACTATAAAGGGTTTGATCTCATGAAACCCTAAGGGTTTGATCTTAATTTCATTTTCATTTTCCATTATTTCACAATATGATCACTACCTTTTCATCTCTTTTTGACTAGCAGCATAAGATTGCATTCTTCCTTTCATGGAAGCTATGGTTATGTTAGGTTTTGGACTATCATCAACTCCTAGATACCATTGATATTCACAATCCTTTACCTGAAGTGAGGTAATTGTCTTTCTTAAACTTGCACAATCCTCATTAATAGTAGAATTCTTCATTGCTTTCTTCACAACCTTAACACAACGGTTTCAAAATCAATGAAACACTGATTGCTATCTTGGTTACTCTGTTTGTTATCCTTGAAGACTTTGACTACCACAATGAAAAGTATGCCATTTGAAGACTGCAAGACCTTTCATGAATGGACCGTGACTTCAAATTTTTGATATTCGTATTGTAAGAAACAAATTCACTATTCCTTGTTACAATTATATTATTTTTATTGCTTCTTTGAAACCTTTTGGTTTCAAAGTTTAGTGATTGAAAAATTCACTACTCAATGAGTCCATTCTTATGGGTTTAAAATCTTGGAACATCCTAGCTCTTATTGATGCATTATCTCATACACACAAGGGTCTAATAGGTAGCCTTAAACATAAAAATTCATCTCAAACATAATAAATAAAAACCTAACTTGTGGCATAACATGAAGCCTTCCAAATAGAAAATAATTGAAACCTAGAAAAATAGGTTCATAGGGTTCACTAAAATGAGATGATGGAAAATGGGGTCTTATTAGCCTATCTTTCTATTAATTTCATTAGGAAGTTAGGTCCCCAAAGGTAGGATTTACTTTCAACCCTAGGTGAGTCAATCCTATTGGAGATATTACAAATTTCCTTATGATAGAGGATGGGGTAAAATCTACCTGAAGAACACTTTTGGGAGATAAAAATAAAATACCAAATGAACTCAAATATGAAATGTAATACTTGGATCATGTAGATGAAGCATAGCTCTAATAGGAAAAAAAATTAGCATATTTGAGAAAGGTAAGACATTGTGTACCCGTCACTGAAAGTGGTTCCTGAGCATCCAGAAATGGAAAATGAGTCCTTGTACATAAATTTTCCTCAATTTTTGGGGTCCTCTAGAGATGGATATGAGATGCCTTTTCCCAAAGGTTTCACTACTAAAAATTCAAAAATAAATTTGAGATTTGAGTTTCCATGGCCTTGACAACATTTTGTGACAACTTCTCGACTTTTCAACTTTTGCAATTTTGCACTTTTGAGATCTTCAATTTCAATCCTTCTGCATTCACAATGTGCCAATTGTAAATCTATGTCATGATTAACTATACAAATGGACTCTAATATTATTCTCATTGAACCCTTCATATCTTTATTAATGTTAGGAGAACAACCTAAATGAATGGTGTTATATTTTGGTGATGGATTAATATGCTATAATATTTATTAGTCCTTTATAAGGTCTAACACTAGTTTTGGATTCATAATTAAAAGGATATTTATTTAGAGTGGTATCCTAATGATGAAAGAGTTTTTAGTGAACATAAATAGTGGGATCTAGATATAATGGAGGAATGGTATAGTCTTTACTATTCATTGGGTATGAAAGATACAAGGTTTTTGGTGGTGATATAGATGTGATTAATTAGTTAGGAGGAACTAACATATTTAATTTACAATCATTTGACAATTTTTAAGGGGATTATTGTCAACTATGACTATATATATTATGAATAAAATTTAATGTTTGAAGTGTATAAGGTACAAAACATATGGTGTGTACCCAATCATGAATCAAAAAAATGTAGTACTCTAAAGATCTAGGCATGAAATAGAACATAGTATCATGTAATAGGACCTAGAGTAATATAAAAAGTAGAAAAATCAAGAGAGTCACATCCCACATTGTAGCACCCCTCCATTTTTCTCATATGTTTAGACAATGTGTTTTTTTGATATTCTTATATTTTCTGACAGTACATTTACTTAGATAGGCCGTGATAATTTTTTATTATTTGATCACTAACTTTGGAGCAATGTTGGTTTTATCTTGTGATATGAGAGTACATTATTTTGATGTTTATTATTATGACATACTTTTTGATTAGCATAGTTGTTAATTTGAGTTACTATTGTTATATACTCATCTGCATTTTAGTGATGTTGTAGATTCATCAGTTTGAAGTGACGTGGTATTGGTGAAGACAATGGGATTGCATCACTCTCTTGCGAGCACCCTACGATTTTGTGATTCTCTCTTCACAGTGTGAATTCTTATGATATATATGCATGTTTGACATATACTTGGATTGTAGGATTATAGGTACAGGAAATTGACTCCACCTAGATTCATAGGTTTGAGTGTGTCCATTGCCCAATGGTTAGTTGATTGGGATATAGTAATTGGGTTTCCCCTTTCAAGCCACAACCCTAATCATAGTGCGTCATCAGTTTTAGCTAGTCATGTTGTGTTATCATGTTGTCCATTTTTGCCTTGTTATTTATGTTGTAAGGTATGTTTAAGGGAAATCAATTCTTTAAATATTTTAGTTGATTATTTAATTAATCTTGATTATTGTGTTAGAAGCTTTGAATTTAATTTAATTAATTAATTTAATTTATTTGGTAAAATGATTTAATCGTATGATTAAATTTATTTTATTAAGTAATTAAATTAATTAGATTTAATTTAAATTAGAAAATACTATGTGATTTTGAATTATTAAAAAATGCATTAATATCTAGAAAATATCTAGAGGGATTATCTGAGTATTGATTGATAAGATATTTGATTTTTGACATGTGTTGGGAAAGTTATTTCACGGAGAGAATATTTTCTTTAACAAAGAGAGGTAAGAGGTTACTTCATGAAAGAGGGTAAGATATTTTTGGGAGAGGTTGTTAAAAATTAAAAAGGGGTTGTTGAAAACTTGGGGAAGCAGAATCTTGGGAATATTTTAGATCTAGATTAGTTTTTTTTTCTGGAAGAAGCTCTACATCAATCTTCATATCCTAAAGTTTCTAGATTCAGGTTCCTTAATTATTTTATTTAATTTCAATTTGGAAAGACTATTAGATTAATTTGTGGTTCTGGAAAAGATTGCATGCACAAGATTGGAAGATTTTGAATATTTTGTAAAATGGAAAGAATGTCATGTCTAGAAATTACCGTAAAATATTTTGTAGAAATTATTGTAAGTTTTTATTGGTTTTGAAATTATAAAATTGTCAGGGAAGCTTTGGAAACTCCTATAGGGATTTTTTTTAAACAATGGAGAACACAAAAGGAAAATAATAGGAAACTAGAAAATTCTGTTGAGATGGAATTAAATTTCTCTATAGAATTTTATAGAAAACCTCTCTAGAATTTTTTTAAATGTTATCTATAGAAAATTATTGCTCTTCTTCCTATTATATTTTTTTATCTAGAGAAATTTGAAAACCTTTGTGTAGAAATTGTGAAACCCTTATGTAGAAAATCTTTGTAAATTGGCTTTTCTAGTGAATTCATGAAAACTTCTTGTAGAAACTATTTATGAAAATAAATTGCTTGACTAGAGAAATTGATCTTATAAAATATATATATATATATATATATGTTTTGATATATATACATATATATAAGTATATATATATATATATGGTTATGGAGTTCTTTGTAATTTCCCTATTTTTGAAAATCTAGAATGAAAATGCTTAAAAAGAAATTTTTGTACAAAATATCCATACGAAAAATATAATTAAATCACTAGTTTTAATGGAGATTTTTGTTTATTTTTCAGGCATAAGTTTTTGGGGAGGCCGAGGGTTGACCGCACAGCCGTCGCCCCCTATGACGTAGGTGGGTTGTGAAGGCAACCATCACTGCCTTCCTAGTTGTTGCCCCTGTAATACCCCACCACACAACCCTAAAGGAAGTTGTAATTAATGACTTAAGCGAACCAATTTTTTTTTTTTTAAAGTGTAATTAACATACTCATTCACTTACTAATAACAACAACCTCTAAGGCTACAAGATTGCAATTACCTAACCCACACAAACATATTACATATAACCATAGCATTATATACTTTATGAAATAAACATCATACAACATAAGGATCCCACATAACATAAAAAGATAGACATCCAAGATACAATTTCATAAACATTTACTTAAACCAATAGTTACAACACTCATTCCCAAAATGAGACAATAGTACAAATGTATTACAATTACAAAATTCCACCTCATAACATAAGAGGGATAAAATAGCTTATACAAATAGAAATATTACAATTCAAGAAATTACAACAAGAACCATGAGCTTTCCATCTGGATGTCTCGCCACCAAGTATTGAAGATAAATAGGGACCCAACGGTGTATGGTGCATGTTCCACCCAATCAAGTGGTACCCGAAGGCCCACCCCCCATTCTAGGAGATAGTAACAAAGTAACATGGACAAAGATCTACAACCTCTAACCAAAGGCAGACTCATACTAACACATACTAACATAACCAAACAAATGAACTAAACAAGTACAACTCAATTACAACACAAGTACAACACTCACATCACTGACATAGGTCACATTGCTTCCAGACATAAAATAGATCAAGTATGTTCAAATAACCATACACATAACATAAATACTAAACAGTTGTCCTATACAAAGTGTCATCGCACAACTCATAATAAGTTACCCTCAGTGGATCTTCATAGGCTCCGATGATCTTGGTGGCCTATATCGACCCTCGGCGCTCAAACTTACTAATGTAGAATCAACTACCTCTCATACTGATAAGATAGATGAATTTTCCATTTTAGGCCTTCCCACTCACACCAAGCCTTAACTAGCACTTGACTATGAGTAAAGCAAGAACTTATCTTTTTAGTGTGTAGTACTCCCCAAATTTATAATTTTAGTTATCACTTGATTAAACCACCTCCATAGGTTACCCAAATGTTTCCTCTTCTGGGCTCTGGCTCCTAATGGAAGCCACTCTTCTATTTGACAACACACAACAAACTATCCACCAAGGGAATCACAAGTGCATACAACCTAGGTATCAAACCACTCAAACACAAGGAGGAAAAAAAATAATAGAACTCTCTCCAACAAATGGAGGCAACCAAAACACATAGTCCACTCCTTTCATAGAAGGTAAAAAACATCCCCGTTCATGGAAACCGGGTAAATACTGAAAAGACACCATGTGCAACCCAAGGGAAAAAACTGGTTGACATAATGAATCAACAACCCTCATCCTCTAAGATCTTTTGGAAGACTTACAAATCTGGACTAACACATAATCCCATATCCCAAAATACGACATGACAACATAGTTACAAAAGTACTCAAGTCATTAATCAAATATAATATTTAGATTTCCTAAATCAATACTCATCCAATAGGTAACGTTAACAAGTCAAAGGCACGATAACTAGATTATCTGAAATAATCATATACCCTCTTTCCTCTTTCATAATAGAGAATTTCAAACAGTTTAAAACTCACATCCCTTTGCGAAATACGAGAAAAATAAATCTAAAAGACAATCACGAGGATATTACTATTTTTGGATATACTAAAACCATATCTCTTTCATATTCCAATCATAATGATTTAATTACTCTAATAGAAATAAATAAATAAAAATAATTAATTGCCTCATCAATAAAGCAAATCGAACATAGCATAAAGCAATCCTATTATGTTATATTCTTTTCAGTTGATTGTGAGGGTCGACACTTTGTTTATATTTGATTGTGAAGGTTTAGCCACAACTTGTGATCTTATTTTCTTATAACCCTAGTGGTTATGAATTTGATTCAGTGTTGAAATTACGCGTATTTATTTCTTTATTGTTGAAATGGAACTTTAATTTGATCTTCTTTATGAACTTGGCGGCTAAGCTAGTTATCTTTGTCGTTTTCAATGTCGGCTATGTGTCGTATTGTGATTCCTCTCCAAGGACATATGGGACAGACTTGGTGAGTGTGTATGAGGAAGTAGATGTAGGAAACATGGAGAATGGGGGTATGTAAGGCTGGACACAGCTAGAAACCACTACTCACCTTTGTGTGATGACTATCTCTTGGAGGCTGATCACCTTACACAACAAGAGACAGATCATGGTGGTCTTGTTTGGATGGTCTCACTTTATATATGACCTAACTCTATCAAGCCACTGGTTCGATGTTAGATTTAGTTGAGATGGTTTATGTTCTTGATTCATGGATTCTTTTATCATGGATTGGTATGCTGCTTTCTGGTGTCCAGGTGGACCCTTGTGTAGTCTTGTGATGGTTGTTGGTGTTGTATATTGGTACATATGTGTATTATGTATGATAATCCATAGTTATGTGTTTTTGGACAATTGGTTGGTGGTTGTTTCATGTAATGCCCCACTAAGTAACCCTAAAAGAAGTTGTAATTAACAACTTAAGTGAACCAATTTTTTTTTTTTTATAAAGTGCAATAACATACACATTCATTTACTAATTAACAACAACCTCTAAGGCTACAAGGTTAGGATTACTTAAAACCCACACATACATATTACATATAACCATAACATTATAAACTTTATGAAATAAACATCATACATCATGAGAATACCACATAACATAATAAGATGAACATCCAAGATACAATCTCATAACATTAACTTAATCCAATAGTTGCATCACTCATTCCCAGAATGAGACTATAGTACAAAAGTATAAAAATTACATAATCTCACCTCATAAACATAAGAGGGATTAAATAAATTATACAATCTGAAATATTACAATGGAAGAAAATACAATAAGAACCGTGAGCTGTCCATCTAGATGTCTCGACTCCATGAACTGAAGATCAAGGGGAACCCAATGGTTTTGGTGCATGTTCCACCCAACCATTGTGGTACCCGAAGGCCCACCCCCCATGCTAGGTGATAGTAACCACACAACATGGTCAAGATACTACTACCTCTAAGCAAAGGCAGACTCATACTGACATAACCAAACAAATGAACTAAACAAGTACAACTCAAGTACAATATTAATATCACTGACATAGGTCACGTTGCTTCCAGACATAAAATAGACCAATTATGTTCAGAGAACCATACACGTATATAAATACCAATCACCAAGGGAATCTCAAGGGCATACAACCTAAGAATCATAACCACTCCATCTCAAGGAGGAAACAAATATAAGAACTCACTCCAACATTTTGGAGGCAATAAAACACATAGTCCACTCCTTTCACAGGAGGCAACAAGATGAAACCACCTAACAAGGTCACTCCATACAAAGAGACACGGATCCCATAATCTGCTCCTAAACCAAGGAGGTGCAAACATCCCCGTTCATGAAAACCGGGTAATAACTGAAAATACACCATGCACTACATAAGGGAAGAACAACTGGTTGACATAAAGATTCGACAACCCTCATTCACTAAGTTCTTCAAGAAGACTTACAAATTTGGACTAACACATAATCCCATATCCCAACATACAACATGACGACATAGCTACGGAAGCATTCAAGACATTAATTCAAATCTAGTATTTGGATTTCTTAAATCCATAATCATTCAATAAAGAATGTTGACAAAGTCAAAGGCACAATACGTAGATTAACTGAACTAACCATATAACCATATTTCATCTTTCCTTATTGGACATCCAAAACAATTAGACTTACTTCCCTTTACTGAATACAGAGAATTAAATCCTTTAAGATAATCATGAGGAAGATACTACTTTTGGATATACTAAATCCATATCTCTTTCATATTTCATTCACAATAAATTAATTGCTCTAATGAAAAAAAAACAAATTAGGATAACTACTTGACTCATCAATATAAACAACTTCTTAATTTACTTTTAAATCGATACAAAATCATGCAAGTAAACTTTTTCCATATCCTAACCAAATCTTACATTTCATTCAATTTCCTATTTAGAACATGCAATTATTTTAACATAATAAAATATCGTTTCTCTACCCGTTTACCCATATACACTAATCAATCCATTATAATTCTCTCCTCAATAATATACTGCATGCTTCTTAATAAAATGCAATACGATAATGAATTTACACTTAATATATATATATATATATGCTCCATTATATATAGACATTAAATATATATATTAATAGATTTAATTACCTATATTCTTTAATATTCCAATCACAACGATTAAATTGCTCTATGAAAATAAATAAAACATAATAAATATTTGTCTTTTCAAATATATTCATTTCCTAGATTTACTTCCAATACAACATAAACTATTGCCATTACTATATTCTATTTCTATCCAAAACCTATATCTTTTCAATTCTCTATTTAAAACATGCCATTTTATCAATGTATAAAAATAACTCTTGGCTTTTCTATTTAACCATGCATTCATATTGTTTCCAATTAAATCTCATTAATTAAACAAACATTCAAATATAAATACTTCTACAATTCTTCAATATATTTAAATATCTTTTTTCTTAACAATTTGACCATGCATTCAAAACCAACACAAGTACACATCTAATTGGATTTCTTTCATTTTCTAGCTAACTCAAATAATTCAATCAATTTTCCATCTAAACCTGAAATTTATAAAATATCTCTTTCCTTATCTTTAAAATCTCTATTCACAATAATATAAAACTATTTCTCTTTCAAAATAATTGAAATAGTTAAACAAATGTCATCAATTTACAATTATAAGAGGTATTAATTCAATGTTTTCTTTAAAAACCAACTTAAGTCCTCTACAAGGAATTCTTTCAATTTTTTAATTTACACCACATGTCTATCTCAAAATAAATATATTTTAATTAAATTATATTTAATAAATATATTTATCTAAATATTTTAATTAACTCATTCAAAACAATTCTCATTTACTACCATTTCTCATTGAACATTAAACCAAATAAATTATAGCAGATATTCTCAATAGCAACCACTCATATAATATTTACATTAAATATACATCCATATATTCAACCCATTCTCAAAATATAAACATGAAGACATAATCATTGAAGGCAATAGAAGAAACTACATTTGGATACTCTAAATCCATTTCTCATTTCATTACATAATTCATTATATCGATAAAACTGAATTAAGAACTCATCTTTTCAGATAGGGGAGAAATTACACTAATATTTAATTCTCTAATTGTTCTTAACAAAATAAGTATTTTCAACTATAACTCAAAACATTTCGTTTTAAATTAAATAACCAATTGCCTTTGCAAATTAAATTATTATAAAATTAATCAAATTAACATTTGGTCTCTTCCATAACTTATTGTGTTAAAATAAGATCAATATTTGGACTATAACCCAATATCATATATATATTTTTCCAATTAAATCAAATTAATAATTGGACCTTTTACACATAAATTTAAATTCCACTAATCTAATATACAAATTTTATTTAAAATAATATAAATAAATATAATACTTTAATATTATAAATTATAATATAAAATATTATTAAATAATATTTTAATATTATAATAACAATACATAAAATATTAATATTTATAAATATCAATTTATTATTATTTTATTATCAGAGCAGCCATGGAAAAATAACTTAACAGCAGTCTCGTGTTTCAAGCATAACCCAAAAACTACGATCTGGGTTTTTGCGATTTTTTTATAGGGATAAGAAAATTCCAAGACATAGAAACCATTTAAATTTCCTAACAACCTAGTTTGTGAAAGTGGAGTTATATGCAATGCAACCAAACCATTTTACCTTGAAAAATATAACTACCCTGCGGATTTTAAAATCTGATTTTTTTAATAATAAACAGAGAGTTTCATTTTCTAAAAACATTCTAAAACCATTGTTCAATCTTTATGTTTGAATCCAAAAACAAAATAATCGATTTCCTTAAACAAATTAAATTCAATTGAGGTTTTCACAATTTTCAGTCAAGAATTTTCACAAAACAAAACCTGCAAATTTATTTGATTCTTTTCTTCTAATAACAAATTTATTTTCTAAAACATATTTAACAAAAAAAATTTTAATCACTACTATTTTAAAAACAGTCAAGAACAATAAAACTCAAAGAGGAAAACCTGGTTCAAGAAGCTACAGGCAAGATGAATTTCTGATGCAAGCCTCCTCCAAAGATTTACTGAATTTCCTTCAATCATCCAACAAATCCAATCCAAAACCCAGCAAATGCAAACAATCTTTTCTCTCAATCAATTCTACAATCCAACTTTCTTTAAACCCTTCTTTGTGCAAATTTTTCCAAAATTTCTTCTCTGCTGTAAAAATGAATTTTCCTAAAGACTTTTTCTCCCCTAAAATTAAAACATGTATTCTTTATAAATCAAAAATACCTAATGTAACCCTAATTCACATTGAATGCAAATTAGATATTAATTTCAATTTCAATTTCAATTTCAATTTTCGAAAACCCACTTTCAATTTAAAATGAAATTTCAAGTAATAAATTAATTTCCAAAGTTGAAACTCATTTCCCAAGTAAACATTTAATTACAATTTCTAATTTAATTCCCACAAGTTGAAATTAAATTCCAAAATTAATTTTAATTATTTTATTTCCTTTAATTTTCTTGCATCACGTTTAATTAATTAATTTAATTATTTAATAACTAAATTCAACCCCCTTGGATTAAATTAAATATAATTAATTAATTTTAAATACAAACTTTTATCCACATTGCATTATTTAAATTAAACAATCATCAACATGATTTAAATGCAATTATTCTAAATATCTATTTTCAAATCAAGAATCCTTCATAATTAAATAACATTAAAGCAAGGCAATGAACGATTCGACACATACCACTGATGACACACTATGGCTAGGGTGTAGACTTGACATAAGTTACCTAGCTACTATCTCCCATTCAACTTAACCGTTGGATCGACATGCTTGAACTTGTGAAACTAGGTGGAGTTAATGTCATGTACTTGCAATCCTGCAACCAAGTAAACAAAATCATACAATTTATCTAGCATATAATACACACCGTGAAGAAGGAATTACGGATTCGTAGGGCACTCACAAGCGAGTGATGCGAACCCGTCTTCTTCACCAATACACTCATCGAAACTGACACTTCCATCATAATCCATTAATCTCATATAAAATCACATGTTATATCTACTAACATCATTACATCATTAAAGCATGTAAACTAAAGTCTCAGATAACCAAATCACATCACATAATATAGTTTTCGTTCAATACTAATGATTAAAACATCATAACAAAATGTATCCAGTATCAAAGTAACTGCAACCACACATAGCATAAAGCAAATCGAACGAGAGCAAAATGGAGGGGTATTACATTTCACCATGCTGTCTTGGTTGGATTTATAGTGTACTTGGCTAAGTTGTTTACGACACGGGTTGTCGTTGTTTATGTGTTAAGGTATGGAGTGGTTCAGTTTGGAATGCTTGGTTGTGTGTGATTGAATGGAGCTTGTACTATGGGTTTTGCAAGCTTCCAGGAGTAAGCCTAATCTTTGGGGGGGAGAATGTAATACCCCTCCGTTTTGCTTTCCGTTCGGTTTGCTTTATGCTATGTTTGGTTGTAGTCACTTTGATACATGATACATTTTGTTATGATGTTTTGATCACTACGGTTGAGAGACAACTATTATTGTGTGATGTGTTGACCTAATTAGTGTTTCTCATGTTTTAATGGATTAAGGATGTTGTAAAGTTAACATGAGATGTTATTATGAGATTATTGGATTATGATGGAAGTGTCAGTTTTGATGAGTGTATTGGTGAAGAAGATGGGTTTGCATCACTCGCTTGTGAGCGCCCTGCGAATCCGTAATTCCTTCTTCACGATGTGTATTATATGCTAGATATATTGTATGATGTTGTTTACTTGGTTGCAGGATTGCAGGTACATGACATCGACTCCACCTGGTTTCACAGGTTCGAGCGTGTCGATCCAACAGTTAAGTTGAACGAGAGGTAGTAGCTAGGTAACATGTGTCAAGTTTACACCCTAGCCTTAGTGCGTCGTCAGTCGTGTGTGTTGAGTCATTGTCTGTCTTGCTTTAATGTTATTTTATTCTGAAGAATTATTGATTTGGAAATAGATATTTAGAATAATTGCATTTAAATCATGTTGAGGGTTATTTAATTTAAATAATGCAATGTGGATAAAATTTTATATTTAAATTAATTAATTATATTTAATTTATTTATTTAATTAAATTTAATCCAAGGGGGTTGAATTTAGTTATTAAATAATTAAATTAATTAATTAAATGTGATACAAGAAAATGAAAGGGAATAAAAGAATTTAAAATTAATTTTGGAATTTAATTTCAACGTGTGGGAATTAAATTAGAAATTGTAATTAAATGTTTATTTAGGAAATTAGTTGCAACTTTGGAAATTAATTTATTATTTGAAATTGCATTGAAAGTGGGCTTTCAAAAATTGAAATTGAAATTGAAATTAATATCTAATTTGCATGTAATGTGAATTAGGGTTGTATTAGGTATTTTTGATTTATAAAGAATACATATTTTAATTTTAGGGTAGAAAAAGTCTTTAGGAAAATTCATTTTTTACAGCAGAGAAGAAATTTTGGAAAATTTGCATCAAGAAGGGTTTGAATAGAGTTTTGATTGTAGAATGGATTGGAGGAAAGATTGTTTGCATTTGTTGGGTTTTGGATTGAATTCGTTGGATGATTGAAGGAAATTCAAGAAATCTTTGGAGGAGGCTTGCATTAGAAATTCATCTTTTCCTATAGCTTCTTGAACCAGGTTTTCCTCTTTGTATTTTATTGTTCTTGACTGTTTTAAATTAGTAGTGATTAAAGATTTGTTTGTTAAATCTGTTTTAGAAAATAAATTTGTTATTAGAAGAAAAGAATTAAATAAATTTTAAGCTTTTGTTTTCTGTGAAAATTCTTTAGTAAAATTGTGAAAACCTTAGTAGAATTTAACTTATTAGAGGAAATGAATTGTTTGTTATTTGAATCAAAACCTAAAGGTTGAGCAACACATTAGATCTATTTTTGGAAAACTTAAAACCTCTGTAGAAAATCAAATTTATTGTGGAAAACCCTAACTAGAGGATTTAAAAACTTTTGGTTTTAATTCAGATCCTTTTAGTTTTAATGTTCTTTTATTGTTCTTGAATTTGAAAGAAAATGAGTTAACAAAATTAGTTTTTAAGTCTTTGTGTATTTTGGGTTTTTCTGGAAAAAAATTGCACAATTACATCTGTAGATGATTATTTTTACAAAATTTCCCTAATTTATCTACTGTCAAAATTCATTTCTTTATATATATATATATATATATATATATAATACATATATACATATTTTATTTTTTAAAAAAATATAGTATTATATTTACTTTCGTTGCCGTACGGCCGACTAATTCTGGAAAACCCTATTGTAAATTTTATTTTTCTCAAAGTACTGTGGAAGCAAAATGTTTTGTTTATTCATTGTTTTCTTTTGGTTGCCACGTGATTGTTTGGGTGGGGGTGCTACGCACACCCCACCGCACTCCATACTGTGGAGGCTGCGACTGTCCCAAAGACAACGCCCTCCACTAAGTGGAGGGAGCGCTGCCTTTGGGCAACACAACCCCCTTTGGGAAGGCCGCGCATGGAGTGGCTACCAGTGGAGGAAGGTGGGGCAGGGGTTTGGCTACAGCCAACCCCTCCCCATTAAAATAAGTTTTTTTTTTTATTACTTTATTTGAAATCTGCGAACCCGCGTTTGAGCCGTTCGCCTTTCATAAGGATTTTTAGGGTTCACTTATATTATAATGATATTTGTTAATTAATTTTGTTGTAAATTAAATAGTATCTAATATCAAATATAGTTAGTTAATAAAATGGATATTATGATATAAATATATATATATCAGTTGAGTTAGTGGGTTAATGAAATGAATCAAATGGATACTTTGTAAACTTGTATATTTTGAAATTAAATTATAACATATTTTAGTTGTATTTAAATAGATGGATAGCATAGACAATTGGAAAATTTAGTTAAGGAATATTATTATATTTTATTGGGATAATGTAATCTTTTTGATTATTGTTAAATCGATCTATTTAATATATAAATAAAATAATATATATATGTTTATATATATAAGAATAGTTAGGTTATGCATGGATGACATATTGGTTACATTTAACGAATACATTACATAAGAAATTGTGATGGAGAGTAGATGTAATATTTTATGATTGTTTTATTTAAACATTGTGTTTAGTTGGAAAATTAAAAGAGATATGAAATTTTGATTTTAAATTGTTAAAATATAATTTCTTATATTTGTAGCTTGAAGGCACTTATTTTATTATTTCGCTTATTTGAAAGAGAAAAAGGTTTTATATTATTGTGCATGGAGTTTTAAAAGATAAGGTTGAATGCATGGTTAAATTGTTAACGAAAAGGATATTTTAGGATATTTTATAAGTTTCATGTTTTAAATAGAGAATTGAAAATATATAGATTTTGGATAGAAATTGAATATAGTATTTGCAATAGTTTTATGTTGTATTAGAAGCAAATTTAGGAAATGATTATATTGCAAAAGGCAAATATTTATTATGTTTTATTTATTCTCATAGAGCAATTTAATCTATTGTGAATAGGATATTAAAAAATATATGAAATTAAATTTATTAATATATATATTTGGTGTCCATATAATATGGAGCATATATAAATAGGTTAAGTGTAAATTCATTATCGTATTTTTTTTAATAAGATGCATGCAATATATTATTGAATAGAGTTTTAAAAATGGATTGATTAGTGTATATGGGAAAATGGATAGAGAAACAATATTTTATTATATTAAGTGATTGAATGTTTTAAATAGAAAATTGAATGAGATGTAAGATTTGGTTAGGAAATGGAAAGAGTTTACTTGCATGGATTTGTGTCGATTTAAAAGTAAATTAAGAAGTTGTTTTATTGATGAGGCAATCAATTATTTTATTTATTAATTTCTATTTAGATTAATTGAACCATTGTGATTGGATTATGAAAGAGATATGGATTTAGTATATCCAAAAATAGTAACTTCCTCATGATTATCTTAAATGATTTATTTCTCTGTATTCAGTAAAAGGAAGTTAGTTTAATTGTTTTAGATTTCCAATAATGAAAGAGGAAATAAGGGTTATGATTATTTTAGATGATCTAGTTATTATGTCTTTGACTTTTTCAACGTTACCTATTGAATGAATATGGATTTAGGAAATCCAAATATTAGATTTGATTAATGACTTGAATGCTTTTGTTGCTATGTCATCAAATTACATTGTGGCTTTTTGGGATTTAGTGTTAGTCCTAAATTATAAGTCTTCCAAAAGAACTTAGAAGATAAGGGTTGTTGAATCTTTATGTCATCTAGTTGTTTTCCCTTGGATAGTGCATGGCATCTTTTCAGTTTTACCCGATTTCCATGAACGGGGATGTTTTGTACCTCCTGTGAAAGGAGTGGACTATGGGTTTGTTGCCTACAAAATGTTTGGAGTGAGTTTTATCTTTTATTTCCTCATTGTGTTGGAGTGGATTATGATGCCTAGTTGGTATGCACTTGTGTTTCCCTTGGTGGATTGTTTGGGTGTGTGTTGTCGAATAGAAGAGTGACTTTTGTTAGGGGCCAGAGCCCAAAGTGGTAAACCGGGTAACCTTCAGAAGTGAGTTAATCAAGTGATAATTAAATTAATGTACTTATATGATTGGGATTCATTCACACTAATCAAGATAAATTAATCCTCACTCATAGACACAAAGGCTCATTTAGACTTGGGATGAGTGATAAGGCCTGGAATGGCATAATCATTTATCTTGTCAGTACGAGAGGTATTTGATGCCACATGAGTGAGTGTGAGGGCCGAGATTTAGTTGAGGCCACCAGGATTTCAAAAGCCTATGAAGGATTCCCAGTGGAGATCTCATGACTACTATGCGATGACACTCTATCTAGGACAACTGTTGTTAATTGTTTTATGTGTATGGTTATGTGAACATACTTGATTAATATTATGTTTGGAAGCAATGTGACCTATGTCAGTGATGTTGGAGTTGTACTTGACTTGTACTGGTATGGTGATTGAGTTGTACATGTTAGTTTATTTGTTTGGTTATATCAGTATGAGTCAGTATGAGTTTGCCTTTGGTTAGTGGTTGTAGGTCTTCGTCCATATTACATTGTTACTATCTCCTAGCATGGGGGGTGGGCCTTTGGGTACCACTTGGTTGGTTGGAACATGCACCAAAACCGTTGGGTCCCCATCTATCTTTAGTATTTGGTGGCAAGACATCCAGATGGACAGCTCGCGTTTCTTGTTGTAATTTCTTGCATTGTAATGTTTCAATTTGTATGTTATTTTATCCCTCTTATATTTATGAGATGGAATTATGTAATTGTAATACATTTGTACTATTTCCTCATTCTGGGAATGAGTGATGTAACTATTGGATTAAGTTAATGATTATGAGATTGTATCTTGGTTGATCATCTTATTATGTTAGGTGGTATTCTTATGATGTATGATGTTTATTTCTTAAAGTTCATAATGCTATGGTTATATGTATTATGTATGTGTGGGTTTAAGTAATCCTAACCTTGTAGCCTTAGAAGTTGTTGTTAATTAGTAAGTGAATGTGAATGTTAAATGCACTTTATGAAAAAAAAAATGGTTCGCTTAAGACGTTAATTGCAACTTCCTTTAAGGTTACTTGGCGGGGCATTACAATAATACTTCAAATATTCTCATATGCACTCACATGTTATATCACTAACATCATTACACCAATTAAAGCATGTAAAATAAAGCATCACATAAGATACACCCCATCACATAAAATAGAAGTTCCTATAAATAACGAACAAATACACACACAAGATAAAGTATCTGAATATCCAAAACATAAATCAAAGAAAAACAAGGACACACTGTCCAATCTAGAAAGCAAAACGGGATTACAACCCCCATACATGGGTCGACTATGGGAAGTAGCCGACTGACCCCTTCCAGCCATGTGCAACCATATCAATGGCTTTGTTAAAATTTTCGGCCCCATTGTAATGCCCCACCACGCAACCCTAGAGAAAGTTTCAATTCACTAAACAAGCATACTAAAATTTTTTTTAAAAGAAGTAAAAGAAGTGAATTAAACCCACATGTTCAACTAAATTGACAACCTCCCCTAGGGTTACATAACTGAGATTACATAAACCCCATTAACCAATCAACATTAAAAAAAATACACAAGTAATAACATTTTACATCAAAGAAAAGTACAAGATAAAGATAAAGCATTCATTTATATAAATCAGTTACAAAGGTCTATTACAATCCTCATTCCCAGAATGAGTATAAATACATAAGTCTGAATATTACAAGATCCACCTCACACACAAGAGGGGTAAAATTAACATTATTACAAATGAGATACCAAGTACAAGAATCCTAAAGTAAGCAAAGAGAGATGTCCATCAAGAGTCTCACCAACAAGAACTAAAGATCAAGGGGACCCAACGGTTATGGTGCATGTTCCACCCAACCACGTGGTACCCGAAGGACCAACCCCCATGCTAGGAGATAGTAACCAAGTAACATGGCCGAGAAACCTACCACCTCAAACCAAAGGCAGACTCATACTGATAAAAACTGACTCAACCACACATATGCACAATAAAGTTAAAACTCTAATCATGGTTACATTGCTTCCAGACATAATATGATCAAATGAGCTAAAAGAACATACGCACAACATAACACACGGTGTTATCCTAGACAGAGTGTCATCACAAGGTTTGTCATGAGATATCCTCTGGTCATTCTTCATAGGCTCCGGAAATCCTGGTGGCCTCAACCGAATCCCGACACTCATACAAACTCAAGCGGAATCATCTATCTCTCATAGAGACGAGATAGTGATCTTGCCATTCTAGGCCTTCTCACTCACCCCAAGTCTAAACAAACCCTTGTGCCTGTGAGTGAGGTTAACTTATCTTGGTTAATGTGAACTACATCCTAATATGCTAAGTATATTTACTTTAGTTTTCAGTTGTTAAAATCACTTCTGAAGGTTTCCTGGTTTACCTCTTTGGGCTCCGGCCCCTAACAAAATCCACTCTTCTAATTGGATAACACACTACGGAACTAACTCCAAGGGTTACTCAAGTGCTACAAAATTGCAACAATAAAACTCTCTCCAATCCTAGGAGGCAACACAAAGACTTCTACTCCAATACTAGGAGGACAAGACGAATGTAACACAACCCAAGGGAAATCAAGCAATATTATAATAAGGGAATGACCCACGTGTAACTGGAAGACTTTTACAACCCACTTCACAATAATGATTCACCAAATAAAAACATTAATGAATACAATCAATGAAACTCGTGCATTGGCAATATAATTTCTATATTTGGTTATTCTAAAACCATGTTCCTATCTAATGCATTTTCGCAGCAATTAGAATACTGTCATTCAACGTTTACAATTGTAACAATAGATTCCCATGACATAACTATTTTCACAACATATGCTAATCATGGTTAATACTAGACCTAACCAAAATTGATTATCCATGTCATTACATAATCTTATTTTAACAAAATATTAAAACCATACTGGTCAAGAAAATCTTCTCATATTTAAATTTACTAAGCACTTATTAAAATCAAAACGTATTTCGTAATCCAAACGAAATTAATTATACAATGAAATCTTTAAATAAAATTAAATCTACCATATATATAATATTAATTAAATTCTATATATATATATATATATATATATTAAAATATTATATATATATATTCATATATAATAATAAAAAAATACATACAATATATATATATACAAATTAAAAAATTATATATATATATAAAGTAAATTAAATTAAAATAAAAACAACCTTAAAAAATTGAAATAAAAATAAAACAAAATTAATAAACAAAAAAAAACTAAAGTCGACAGTACGTATTCATGGCGGAACCGGACGGTACCTCGTCCGACGGACGGTACCGCCGGTATCGCAGTCTCATCAAGGCCGATGCCGACTGTACACTGTGTACAGTGGGTCGGTAGGTGACGTAGGGAACGCAGTCCCCAGTGGACAGTGTGCCCCCCGTACGGGTGGCGCACTGTGCAGTGGGTACTGCGTACCCACTGTACAAAAATAAACACCGGTGGGGGCCGAGCCCCCCACCAAAACATTACAACATTTTCTTTTGATAAAAAATTTCGAATGGCAAAAGTTTCGGACGGAACAAAAGAATTTCGGACGAATAAAAAAAATTCGGACGAAATTAATTTCGTACATAGGTACGATATGCTAGGCCGTACGCGGCCAAAATAAAAATGGCATAATAAAATTTAAACAACAAAAATTTTATATGTATAATAATGTGGATTGTATATATCATTTCCAAAAAATGGTATATGCAATGTGTATTATTATACATGTAATTTTTTTTTCAGAATTTTCAAAACTAGGGTAATTGAAGAAAAAATGTATAAACAACCAGAAAATGATTTTCTTTTGCAACCATAGCAAACTTTCCAACAAAGATTAAATTCATAAAACAATAAAACCATTCCCTTTCCTTTGTGTTTTCAAAATTTCAATGACACAAGAATAGTGATTCAAAGATCTAGTTTTCTCTCCCACCATTTTTCTAATAGGGTTTGCATTTCCAAAATAAATGAATCTGAATATCAAATGATGGAATTTAACCTAGGGTTTCACGAAAATTCCCCATTTGCAAATTTCTTCAAATTTAAACAAACTAGGATAAACTAGAAATATTAAAACAAGAAATAGAAAAGAAAACCTGGTTATTTGCAGCCACCAAGATTATTGATGCAGACTTTCCTTTGAGCTTTTCACAATTCTTTTTTCCACAATGCCAAGAATTTTCCAGCAAGCTTCAATCTACTAATTCCACCTTCTTTATAGAATTTCTCTCCCTTTTCAATTTAATTCTTCATCCAGAAATAATTTCTTAAACTTCCATCAAAAATTTCTCCAACAATTTTCCTGCCTGTCCAAAAAAATGAAGCAAGAAGAATCCCCAAATTTTCTGCCCTAAACTTATAAAATAACAATTCCAAAATAACCTAATGTAACCCTAATTCACTTTCAAATGCAAAAGTTGAATTCACAAGTTAATTTCATTTCCCTCTTTTCCAAAAGCCCTAACTTTTGACTTTTAATTAAAATTCTAATTTCTCAATATTCCCTTTTTGATTTAATTTAAACTTTACAATCAAATACTATTACATAATTATTATAAATTATCTAATAACTAAATTCAAACACAAGAGATTTAAATTTAATTAAATAAACAATTTAACTTTAATTAACTTACTCACAATTATTTATTAATTAAATTTAATCCTTTGAGATTTAAATCTAATTAAATAAATATTTTAACAAAACTAACCCACTTTCAATTATTTACTAATTTAATCCAACTCCATGAGCTCTAAATTTAATAAATTAAATAATTCAACTTTAGTAAGCCTACTTACAATTATTTAATAATTAAATTTAATCCCTTGAGATTTAAATTTAATTAAATAAATAATTTAAGTTTAATTTCCAAAATATATTTAAATATAACCAAAGAGCATAATATTAAATACTATAAAATCACCATTTCTTCCAGCCAATGCAATATTCAAAAGACCAAATCAAAGGGTTAACACATTTCGAAACATTACAAAAAGCATTCAATAAGATCTAGCAAGACTCAAACATCAGAGCTGACGACACACTAAGACTAGGGTGTAGACCTGACACATGTTATCAAGTTACTATCTCCCATTCAACTTAACCGTTGGATCGACACGCTCAGACCTGTGGAACCAGGTGGAGTCGATGTCATGTACCTGCAACCTGTAATCAAATAATCAACATAATATATGCAGTATATAATTCACACCGTGAAGAAGAAATCTCGGAATCGCAGGGCGCTCGCAAGCGAGTGATGCAAATCCATCTCCTTCACCAATACACTCATCCAAGACTGACACTAACGTCATAACAATAGTTTCATAACTAACCACATGATAATTCTACTGTCAGCATTCATTCATCAAAGCATGTAAAATTAAATCAAATAATCACATCACATAGTAATAGTTTGTCGCTCAAGAGTAGCGATCAAAATCTCATAATAAATATGTCCAGTATCTCAGTAGCTGTAATCCAAACAAAGCATAAACAACATGAAAATAGAAGCAAAATGGAGGGGTATTACATCCTCCCCCCCAAGGACTAGGCTTACTCCTGGAAGCCTACAAACAAGTAGGGATACAACTCCCTCATCCTAACTGCATCCTCCCAAGTGGATGAAGCATTATCCCTGGGATCCCACTGTACTCGAACCTGATCAATATCTCGCCCTCGAAGAGCGAGCGTTCTGCGCTCCATCACGACCACGGGCTCTAAAGCCAGCTGCCCGTCCTCTACCTGTAAAGAATTCCAATCAAGGACGTGAGTCACATCAGGATGATAAGGTCGAAGAACTGAAACATTGAAAACGTCATGAATACGTGCAAGACTGGGTGGCAAAGCAAGACGGTAAGTAACTGGACCAATCTTTTCGAGTATCTCGAAAGGTTTGACAAAGCGAGGCACCAACTTAGAACCCTTTCCATAACGGATTGGACTCTTTCACGAACACACCCACAAGAATACTCTATCGCCAACAGAGAACTGCTGATCCACCCTATGCGCATCCGCATACTTCTTCTGTCTATCCTATGCTGCTACTAGGTGCTCTCCTATCCGCTCCACCTGCTGCTCCATATCCTGTAACATCTCGGGTCCCAATAACACTCTGTCCTCTAATCGATCCCAACTCAAAGGTGTACGACAAGGACAGCCATACAATGCCTGGAACGGCGCCATGCCAATGGAACTCTGATAACTGTTATTATAAGCAAACTCCACTAGATAGAGATAATCCTCCCATCGTGTCTGCTGGTCCATTACATACATGCGAAGCATATCTTCGAGGACTTGATTAACCCTCTCTATCTGTCCATCTGTCTCTGGGTGATACGCTGAACTAAAGTTCAAATGTGTTCCCATAGCATGCTGCAATGACGTCCAAAGAGCTGAAGTAAACACTGGATCCCTGTCAGAAATAATCCGACGCGGAATACCGTGCAACCTCACAATATCCTCCATGAACACTCTAGCAACTGATGATGCATTATAGGTAGAACGCATAGGCGAGAAGTGTGCTACCTTCGTCAACCTATCGACCATAACCATAATAGCATCATGTCATCGCGAGGAGTTGGGTAAACCAACAATGAAATCCAATGAGATGATATCCCACTTCCACTCCGGTATAAGATGTGGCTGAAGAAGACCGGCTGGGTGATGATGCTCGGCCTTCACTCACTGACACTCCAAACATCTAGCAACAAAATCAGCAATGTCACGCTTCATTCCTGGCCAAAAATACAACTGGCGCAAGTCTGCGTACATCTTCTTCACACCAGGATGAGCGGAATATGGTGCACGATGTGCCTCAGTCAAGACCAAAGAGCGAAGCCCACCTGCTGAAGGTACATAAATACGCTCAGAATGCCTGATTAATCCATCTGACTCAAGTGAGTAACCTATGAATCTACCCTCAAGGGGTCTGCCTGCCTCAATCTCTGCTCTCACGTCCTGATACCAACCGTCTGCTGGAAGAGTAGCAAGAATCTGACTCCGTAAGTCTACCATGAGAGTCATCTCAGATAACACATGCCTACGCCTACTGAGTGCATCAGCTACGATGTTCTCTTTCCCCTGAATGTACTTCACCTCGAAGTCATACTCACAAAGGAATTCCATCCAATGCCTCTGCCTAGCATTAAGGTTCGGCTGAGTGAAAATGTACTGGAGACTCCTGTGATCACTATGAAGTTCAAATCTCTGTCCGAGTAAAAAGTATCTCCATCTGGTCAATGCATGGACTACTACCGCTAACTCAAGATCATGTGTGGAATAATTCAGTTCATGATCTTTAAGTTTTCGTGACTCAAATGCTATCACTCTACCCTCCTGCATCAAGACTGCTCCTAAGCCCTCTAAGGATGCATCTGTACAAACCATGAAGTCTCCTGCGGGATCAGGTATTGCTAAAATTGGTGCACTAGTCAACTTATCCTTCAGAAACTGAAAAGCTGACTCACACTTCTCTGTCCAATCAAACCTCTTCCCTTTCCTCTGAAGAGAAGTGATAGGGTGCCCTACTCTAGAAAAGTTCTGGACAAACCTCCTATAGTATCCTGCAAGTCCCATAAAACTATGAATCTCTGCCACATTCGTGGGTGCAGGCCAATCCAGAATATCATGGATCTTGGAAGGATCCACTGGCACTCCCTCTCCTGAGATCACATGACCAAGATACATGATCTCAGTTTTGAAGAATTCACATTTCGACAAGTTGGCAAAGAGTTGGTTCTCTCGCAAACACTGAAGTACCTGTCGCAAATGCTCTACATGTTCCTCTACTATCTTGGAATATATCAGAATGTCATCAAGAAACACAAGGAAAAACCTATCAAGGTAGGTGCGGAATACTCCATTCATCAAACTCATGAATACAGATGGCGCATTCGTCAACCCGAATGGTACCACAATAAACTCGTAGTGACCATACCGCGTTCGAAACGCTGTCTTATGGATATCTACGTCAAATATACGGAGCTGATGGTATCTTGATTTAAGATCAATCTTCGAAAAGATTGTGGCACCTTTGACTTGGTCAAACAAGTCATCAATCCTGGGAAGTGGATAACGATTCTTAATCGTTACCTTGTTCAGCTGTCGGTAATCAATGCACAACCGAAGTGAACCATCCTTCTTCTTCACAAAAATGACAGGTGTTCCCCATGGAGAAACACTAGGACGAATGAATCCCTTCTCCAGCAATTCCTCTAACTGCAAGTGAAGCTCTTTCAGCTCCTGAGTGGTCATAAGTTAAGGAGCTCATGAAATAGGCTCCGATCTAGGTAATAAGTCAACCTTAAAATCAATATCTCTCTTCGGTGGCATTCCCGGAATGTCATCTGGAAAGACATCAGAGAAATCCTGAAGTACGGGATGACTATCCAGAGATACCTTCTCCTCTCCATCTCCTAAACTCAAGTCGTCAACTGAAACAGCAAACAACTGACATCCCTGTCTAACACATCTCCTCAACTGCATAGCTGAGATCATCCTCAAGGATATCGGCCTCAGAACTCCTATAATCTCAATCTCACTCCCAGATGCATCAATGCATCGAATTGACTTCCGTCGACAATCAATCACTGCTCGGTGAGTCTCAAGCCAATCCATACCTATGACAACATCATAGGATCCCAAAGGTATAACTCGAAGATCTAAAGTGGTATGAAGTGGCCCACTCTCCAATCTACAATTCGGCACTATGGAATGCGATGCAACCTTCGCACCTGACGCTAACTCAACCTGCCACCTATCGCCTTGCCTTACGGCTCCCAGTCTGCAACGTGACACTATAGATGAAGAAATAAAAGAGTCGGATGCTCCTGAATCAAAAAGGATAGTAACCGGGTTACCAAATATCATACCCTAAGTCTCAACAACAGTACCCTGATGCTCTGCCTGGCGGTTATCAACCGCTGTGAATACACAGTGCCCTCTGCTTGCATCACCCACTATCGACTCTGACGCTGCTGGTCTCTGAGTGAACCCCGATGTGCTCTTATTGGGGCACATCCTAGCAATATGGCCCTGCTGACCACAAGAGAAACAACCTGTTCCTCTACTCTAACCTCTGTCTCCTGCTGGTGCACTCGAATGCTGAGCATTACCTCTATAAGTGGACTAAAAACTCTAAGCGGGTTGCTCAGAATTGAAACGCTTCATGCACCTCCAGTTCCTGTTACTCTGTCCTTGCTGAAAACCCTTCCGCTTCCCTTGGGAAGACTGCTGATGACTACCCTGTGCTGATGCCTGCTAAGTCTTAGGAGGCACTGCCCCCTGTGACTGACCACCTCGAACACTAGACCCAGCTCCTGCATTACTTCCAATAACAACTCCTGCCTGACCTCCTAGTGCCATAGCCAAGTTCTCCTCCACAAGCCGTGCCTTCTCCACAGCTACCTCCATAGACTTGGGTTCAAAAACCCGCACTCCTCCACTGATACGGGCATTTAAGCCCCTGACAAAATGCTATACAAGCATCCCCTCATCATCACCAATCCCAGTGAACTGCTTAAGTTCATAAAACCACCTCTCGTACTGGTCTACAGTCAAGGCCAACTATCGTAAAGCATGGAACTCATCGCCTCTACACTGACGCCAGTGATCTGAGAGAAAACGGGCTCTAAACCGCTCTAAGAAGATCTCCCACGATACAGTACTCATATCGATGTGGAGCTTCTACTCCTCTATCTTCCACCAAGTGGCTGCAAAACCACGGAGGTGAATAATAGTGCACCGCGCTTTGGTATTACTGTCATAAGGCTGCATGGAAAAGCATCGATCCAATCCTATCAACCAAATCTTAGCCTCAAGTCCTATACCTACTCCATCAAACAGTGGAGGTTGTGACCGAATAAGGTCTCTCATATGAGAAGATGCTACCCTATCTGACTGCGCTGGAGCTACTCTTGCCCCAGGGTTAACCTCTGCATCTACCCGCTTCAGACCTAGAAGTGTCAAAGCGTCTTCCAAAGCTTTTCGGGCAGCTTCGACCCCTGGAGGGTCATGATGTCCACTGCCTCCTGGACCATTCTGTGAGGCCTGATGTTCCTCCTGATCTGGTATGAGTGTAACATGCGACGGAGAGTCAGGTTGACTCCCTGCAGTTACCTCTACTCGACCACGTCCACGTCCTCTCCCTCGTTTGCGTTTAGGAGGCATACTCCTACACAGACACAAAAGGGATATAAGACAAGGTACACTTGAAACCCTACGCAACTAAGCTTAATGGGTACAACATAATCCCAGAGTGTCCAGTGTTTAAACCTAGGCTCTGATACCATGTGTAATGCCCCGCCATGCAACCCTAGAGAAAGTTTCAATTCACTAAACAAGCGTACTAAATTTTTTTTTAAAAGAAGTAAAAGAAGTGAATTAAACCCACATGTTCAACTAAATTGACAACCTCCCCTAGGGTTACATAACTGAGATTACATAAACTCCATTAACCAATCAACATTAAAAAAAATACATTGAAAATAAATACACAAGTAATAACATTTTACATCAAAGAAAAGTACAAGATAAAGATAAAGCATTCATTTATATAAATCAGTTACAAAGGTCTATTACAATCCTCATTCCCAGAATGAGTATAAATACATAAGTCTGAATATTACAAGATCCACCTCACACACAAGAGGGGTAAAATTAACATTATTACAAATGAGATACCAAGTACAAGAATCCTAAAGTAAGCAAAGAGAGATGTCCATCAAGAGTCTCACCAACAAGTATTGAAGATCAAGGGGACCCAACGGTTATGGTGCATGTTCCACCCAACCACGTGGTACCCGAAGGACCAACCCCAATGCTAGGAGATAGTAACCAAGTAACATGGCCGAGAAACCTACCACCTCAAACCAAAGGCAGACTCATACTGATAAAAACTGACTCAACCACACATATGCACAATAAAGTTAAAACTCTAATCATGGTTACATTGCTTCCAGACATAATATGATCAAATGAGCTAAAAGAACATACACACAACATAACACACGGTGTTATCCTAGACAGAGTGTCATCACAAGGTTTTTCATGAGATATCCTCTGGGCATTCTTCATAGGCTCCGAAAATCCTGGTGGCCTCAACCGAATCCCGGCACTCATACAAACTCAAGCGGAATCATCTATCTCTCATAGAGACGAGATAGTGATCTTGCCATTCCAGGCCTTCTCACTCACCCCAAGTCTAAACAAACCCTTGTGCCTGTGAGTGAGGTTAACTTATCTTGGTTAATGTGAACTACATCCTAATATGCTAAGTATATTTACTTTAGTTTTCAGTTGTTAAAATCACTTCTGAAGGTTTCCCGGTTTACCTCTTTGGGCTCCGGCCCCTAACAAAAGCCACTCTTCTAAT
Organism: Sequoiadendron giganteum; assembly: GCA_007115665.2. Lineage (NCBI taxonomy): Eukaryota > Viridiplantae > Streptophyta > Pinopsida > Cupressales > Cupressaceae > Sequoiadendron > Sequoiadendron giganteum. Next base: position 142,317,769 of record CM021104.1, read on the forward strand.
TGGATAACACACTACGGAACTAACTCCAAGGGTTACTCAAGTGCTACAAAATTGCAACAATAAAACTCTCTCCAATCCTAGGAGGCAACACAAAGACTTCTACTCCAATACTAGGAGGACAAGACGAATGTAACACAACCCAAGGGAAATCAAGCAATATTATAATAAGGGAATGACCCACGTGTAACTGGAAGACTTTTACAACCCACTTCACAATAATGATTCACCAAATAAAAACATTAACGAATACAATCAATGAAACTCGTGCATTGGCAATATAATTTCTATATTTGGTTATTCTAAAACCATGTTCCTATCTAATGCATTTTCGCAGCAATTAGAATACTGTCATTCAACGTTTACAATTGTAACAATAGATTCCCATGACATAACTATTTTCGCAACATATGCTAATCATGGTTAATACTAGACCTAACCAAAATTGATTATCCATGTCATTACATAATCTTATTTTAACAAAATATTAAAACCATACTGGTCAAGAAAATCTTCTCATATTTAAATTTACTAAGCACTTATTAAAATCAAAACGTATTTCGTAATCCAAACGAAATTAATTATACAACGAAATCTTTAAATAAAATTAAATCTACCATATATATAATATTAATTAAATTCTATATATATATATATATATTAAAATATTATATATATATATATATATTCATATATAATAATAAAAAAATACATACAATATATATATATACAAATTAAAAATTATATATATATATAAAGTAAATTAAATTAAAATAAAAACAACCTTAAAAAATGAAATAAAAAATAAAACAAAATTAATAAACAAA